>JAUTDX010002556.1:0-81482 GCA_030844895.1 Ambrosia x helenae | reverse complement strand
CTTTATTAAACCTTCTGAATCTAAAATCTTTTACAGACTCCAAGAACCAACTACACACTCTAAACACTTTATGATTACAATACTGTAAACAAGAACAAGACTGGACTACCCACAATCTAAGCTCTTATCGAGATGAATAAGAGCAGATTATAACCCTAATCGTTCTAAGATGTGAGAGTTGACAAAGAGTAATACAGAGAAGATTAAACCAACGACTAAACTTGTTAACACAGGAGGAGACTCTGTTATATAGGCAAATATTGCTCGGGAAGAAACACACCCGAGCCAATAGACACCGTTGGATCTCACGAAGAAACATACTTTGTAAGAGATCTTGAACGTCGATCAGGGTTAGAAATAGGACTGGGGATTGCCAGCGTGGCACCCCAGACCTGTTGTTATAACTGGGCCTCTATATGGGCCAATCTAGCTTAATCCAACAGTAGCAGCCTTCCAGCTTCTTTCCTTAGCCCAGCTGCTCTCCTAGCCCAATCAACCTCAATAGCCCAACGATCAAGTCCATTAGCCAACCAACGATCCATCATCATGTATCCATATCAACCATGCCTCCATGCAACCATGCAACATATAACAATAAAACAGGAAATGATAAGTATAAGTAAACATATTATAGAATTATTATATAGTATTTTAACAAGGTGTGTAGAAGGATATATTTGAACACAATCAAAAGGAGGCGACAAAATGAAGACAGTTAAAACATAAGAAGCGGACAAAAGGGACAAAAGCGTAAAATAACATTCAAAATCTGTCCAATTTGTCTCCTGTTCATAAGACCATTCAAGTTTTAATTATTATATAGGAATAATGGGCAAAAAGTAGTAGAAAATAACTATATAGCCGTTACTTAGCTACTGGAATTGATTCTAGCGATTTTTTACGGGTTCCTACCTAGGTATGATCAATGATCTGGTAGGTCCGAAGTCAGGCCAGGTAGGAATCGATTCCCGAAAATATATTAAGAACCAGGTATTTAGGAACCATACACCCTATAATTAGGATTCATACACCCTGGCCCACATCACAGACCAACAGGAAGCTGTCACATACTCAAATGTGATGTCATACACCCCAAATGTGATGTCACAGGGTGTATGAATCCTAGAACCCTAAGAACCTAGGTAGGAACTTTCAGTTACTACGTGTATAGATGCCACTTGGCAGGGCTTCGAACTGGTCCAGGTCGAGTTTGGAATCAATTTTTTTTTGGTCCAATTCAAAAATGTAAACTGAGAAGACCAATTACATGTGTTAAAAAACGGTTCGGATTTTTCAAACAGGTTCCTAACTCAGCAAATACCACGTGCAAAATCGGTTTGAACCAATTCCAAACACCGGTTTTATACCGGTTCGAGATAATGTCACTACAACCGGTTTGGACTTGACCCGGTTTGGAAAACAGTTTTGAAAAAAAACAATTAAACCGCCTTGACTGTTGGGCTTCAAACATTCAAACATATAATTGGAATGATGAGATATACGAGGATGAGAAATCGGGTACAACATCAAACATTCATATTCACGAATAAATGGAAAATGCAACATTTTTGAAAAGTTTTGAGTAGTAATAATGATCCATTGATTAACTTATGGATGCCTAAACGGCAATAGGTAACATCCCAATAGCATATTCGTTTTAAATGTTAGGATAGACTTTTTATTCGGTATGGATTCCTACAATTTTAAGCAATTTGATATACATCAAATTTCGATATTCAACATGGCACAAGATCTAACGCAATAACTAGGGCTGCAAACAAACTGAACTTTCAGCGAACAGTTCATGAATCGTTCGGCAGGAAGTTTGTTTGTGTTCGTTCGTTTGATAAATGAACGAACACGAACAAAAAATTTCGTCGTTTAGTTAAACGAACGGACATGAACATAGGTCGCGTTCGTTCGTTTATGTTCGTTTGATGACTTCAAGTTTATTTGGATGAATACTTCAAGTTTAAAATGCAAACTTAGTTTTTAGACACTACTTTATTGCGCTTACCAATATTGTGTTGAGTACCAAGTATGTTTGGATAATTTATATTTTAGGTGGATTTAGATAATGTCTTACTATATGTGAAATTGATCTTATTTAAAAGTTAATATATATCAGTTTGTGCTTGTTTCCGTTCATGAACATTTATTTGTGTTCATTGTGTTCATGAACACTTGTTTGCGTTCATGAACAAAATTAACAAACGGACACGAACAACAGGATTTTCTTAACGAACACGAACAGAAAATCCGTTCCGTAACATGAACTGTTCGTGAACACGTATATTCTTTAACAAACGAACACGAACAAGGCCTTGTTCGTGTTTGTCGGTTGGTTTGCAGCCCTAGCAACAACTCAGATTTGGGGGCAAAGATAAACACGCCACGATCATCATCATCATCATCATACTCAATCCCACAAGTAGCAAAGCTAAGGTAGGGTTTGAGGAGGGTAAGATGTAGACAACCTTACATCTACCTCGTGGGAATAGAGAGGTTGCTTCCAGTGAGACCCCCGACTCGATAATGGTTTTGTATCAAGGCTTGGACATAAGACACATAACACTTAGCAATCAGGACAAGCTTGATTGGTACATGCGCCCCTTGTCTTTTGGGTATCAACGCCACCGCATTATGCATGATTAACCGTCCGTCGCTTTTAACGTTATTTTCACAAAATTAGTAAAACAACGTTAAAATTAGTGCTACTTTACTTTTGCCCCTTACGACGACACATATATACATTATATGCGCATAGCCATAAACGGGGCTTATAAACACGCCACGATAGTCAGGGCCATCCTCGAGAATCGTATTTTTCTCAGTGTATTACAATTTATTGTTTTCTAAGTTTTTAAATATTAAACAGAAAGTAATATTCGGTTATTTTTGTTTAGTTTTTTTAACGGCAAATTTTTACTCCTTGTGAGACTTGAACCCATGACCTCCCTTTAGGTATTCCTAGAAGCTTTGCTTCTACCATTGGGCCACCACCCCAATGCCATTTTTATTTAGTTTGTATTGTATAATAAATACTGAAATTAAAAAAAAAGGATATATTAAAAAATAAGGTTTGGGCCCAAACAAGTTTCAAACCCAACCCTATAGGGTTTAAGATGGTTTCCTCTATCACCGGTTTTGTGACATATTTGTATCAAGCCTTGGACATAAGACACATAATACTAGGGCTGTAAATGAACCGAACGAACACGGACGGAGCTTGTCCGTGTTCGTTTGTTAAGCTTTAAATCTGTTCATGAACAGTTCGTGGACAATTTTCGAACATAAAATTTTGTTCGTGTTCGTTTGTAATTTGGTTGTTCACTAACTGTTCGTGAACATTGTCTGCGAACACAAACGAACACTAATGGACACAAACGGACACAAACGAACACAAACGGGCGTTTGACTAGAATTATAAGATAAAACATTGTTAATGGACACAAACGGACGAACGAATTTAAATTTAAAACATTGTTATTGTAAGTTTCTTTATATATATATATATATATATATATATATATATATATATATATTTAGGGGAAGGCTTAAATGAGAACACCCATCTTTTGTGAGAACCATGAGAACAAATCTTAGCCACTCATTTAAAGCCCTTATGCTTTAAACAAAAGGTTAATTGGTAATTTAACCACTCTAATGTTTCCAGTATTCACATCTGCTTCATTGTTCCTGATCAGTCAATGATTTATACAACCCTAAATCAAAGCTTCATTCAATTTGTTCTTAATCAATTGATTCGTTTACAGGTATTCATAATCAAACTCATTTGACTGTCGTTTATGCTAATTAGATCTAGGATTTAGGGTTCTTGATTAGTTTCTCGATACGTTCCTAAATCAAAGCTTCAATCAATTTCTCGATATGATGATGTATTGATCGGAATCGTCTTCTCCGTTGTTTATGTTTTATCCGTCGCGTACTAGCCTGATTGCACCCTTTCCCAGAACCTATCTCAACGTATCTATAGCCCTTTGTACGTGTGATTACTATGAATTTTAGTTGAACAATTTATATGTTCGGTTGTGTGATTTAGTTGCCATTTCATAAAGTTAACAAACTGTGGTTGATCGTAATCATGTGGAGTTAAGCACTTTGTTGAATTTGATTAGAGTTTCCACAAATCATATTTTCATTGGAGTAATGCTTACAAATTAGTTGTAGTTAATGTGTTTAGATCAATCAAGTTTTTGAAGCTTAAAATTTCCAGTTAGCATTTATTGACTAATCGAATTTCACAACGATTAATGTTCTTAACCATAACAATACAATTGTTTAGTTTTTGCTAATTTTAATAAAATATTAGTGCTTAATTTCCATAATTGTATATTTTTTATGTCTAATTGTTATTGTTGTTTGCATTCACACTTTTGAAATATGTGTCATGAAATGTTGGTTTCATTATTTGTACATATGTATATGTTAACAATACATATTTTTTATGTTGACCCCTTCCCACTGTAGTTATTTGCATCACTTCTTGTTTTGATTTACACATGTGTAACTATTTAAGTCTTTTTTTTAGCTTTATTGTTAATAGTGCTAGGCCCTTTACATATATAATTGATATCCGTATTTTATTTTCTTGCTGCACATTGTATTGTTCTTATTAAAATTAACCCATAATCCTAAACTAAAATCAAGTAACTTCCATTTAGGATTTAGTGGTCCCTCTCTTTGCAATGAAAAACAATCATTCTCGTGTGGCTGTCTAAGATCTAGTAAACACTAAATGTGTGTATCTGTAAATGCTTGCTTCACTTCCTAATCTGATTTACTCATTTACACATGTGTAACTGCTTGAGCCTTTTGTTATTTTATTTATTATTAATGATTCTAAGGCTTTTACATATCAATCTCATATCTCATATATTTAGTTCTTCTTACGCATATATATGTTTCGTATTAATGTTAACATTCCCCTTGCCTATTTTGTAGAGACACATGTACGAGATTTCTTGTAATATGTTTGAATCAACGAATGAGATTAATATTGGATACTAATGTTTTCAAAGCAAAAGTTAAGAGCAAGAAGAAGAAAATGAAGTGCAGATCATGTGGAAAACTTGACTAGCATGATTCTCGTAACTGTCCTAAAAACAAATCCAACTGGTGAAAGAAGTCATGGTGATTAAGAGAGACATACTGATGTAGATTGTCATATTGAATGAAGTTTCTCTTGTGTTGTACTAATAATGTTAGACTGAATAACATATTCATCTATCATGAGTTTAAAACATTTAACATTATATAGGTTGAATTTAAATATTTGTTATGATGCTGGATTTTACATCTTTATATATTATTATTTCAATGTTCTAATACTATCTTATACGAGTTTGTTTTCTTATATGTCATTAGATTCTTATGTGTAGGTGTTTGTTTTACTTGTGTGTATATGCGTCTTTTACATATGTGTAAATATCAGTTATATAATATGAATTACACATGTGTATATGTTCATTGTCACATATTTTATGTTTGTTTTACACATTGCAACTGAGTTTATACATGTGGAAATAATACACTGTCACATACGAGTGTATGTTTAGCATATATGCAGCTGAAGTACACATGCGTAAGCTTTTTTATGTCACATATGTTGGTCTATTTTACACATATGCAACTGAATTATACATACATAAACGATTCCCGTCATATATGTGTCAGTTTTGCATATGTGCATCTGCATTACACATGCGCAAACAAATGATCGTCATATATATTATGTGTGTGTGAACCTTTACATATGTGCATCTGAATTACATATGTGTAAATTGTTCATGTTAGATATGTATAGATGAACAACACATACGTAAACGGTTCACTATTACATATTTGTGTCCTGTTTACATACGCTGCGGGATTATACGTGTGTAAACTGTTCATTGTCACATGTGTATCTATTTTACATATGTGCAGCTGAATTACACATGTGTAAACTGTTCACTATACATATATTGTCTTTTAGTTTACATATGTGCAATTGAATTACACATGTGTAAACTGTTCTTTTCCATGCCCATGTTCGAATTAAACCTAGTATTACCCAAAAATAAAAAGCATACATTTGATAAACAAGTAGGAATTATATCAAGATAGCGTTATCTAAAAATCAAAAGCATTAAAACATCGATAACAAATCGTAATACCTGATGTTCGACACAAGTAGGGTTAAATCAAGATAGTATTATTAAATATCAAAAGCATTAAAACATTGGTAACAAATTATAATACTTGATTTACGATAACCACGATACACTGAAAAACAATATTTATTGTTCTTAATAACATCTACTATTTTTTTATCATATCATTCTTTCTCAACCTCTGATGCTTTCATTATCACACTTTCTTGGGGAAGATAAAACAATCTTCACGCCTATTCCTTTCTCAGCAGATCTATTTGCACTTTCTGTCGTATGCTTTTCTCCATATTGAGGCCACATGCTCAGTTCTTCAAATATCTTTATATCTGCTAGATGTTTGAAACATGTTAACATTGTCCTCTAGATTTTAAGTATTATGATTAACAAATGTATAAACATTCATATTTATGCCTATGCTTATTTTTTTTTAAGATGTTATGATTTACACGTGTAAACCATGTTTATTTCTTTAACTGTTATAATTTACGCATGTGTAAACTTTCACATCTATGCTTAATTTTTTTTAACCATTATGATGTACACATCTGTAAACCTTTATATCCGTGCTTATTTGTTTTTAACTATTATGATTTACACACGTGTAATATTTCATATCTGCGTTTATTTTATTTACTATTATGATTTACACATGTGTAAACCTTTACATATGTGTCTACTTTTTTTCATTGTCATGATTTACACATGTGTAAACATTCACATCTATGCTTAATTTTTTCATGGTCTGAACGGGCGGTCCTCTGCAAGAACGGTCCTGACCACTGGACCGGCCCGAAAAAAGCAACGTTCGCCGATCCGACCAGTCGAACCGGCTGGTCCGGTCCGGGTATAAAAATGTTGTTTTAACCATTATGCTTTACACATGTGTACACATGTATAAAACCATACGGTGAGTTATAAAATTATTTGTTATCATATACCTTCGTTTGGCTCTTCCATGGAGTTTTTATGACCGCATTTCACTCAATATCAAGTGTGCATCAGATTCACGAACAACCGCACGAACCAAGATACTCTAGTATCCACAAGAAACAACACATCATCAGTGAAATAACAACCAAAGAGTCCCTTCCAACTGAACCAAACCATCGACTTAGTTATCAAACATATTATGTTTCAAACATAACTAATATCAATAATTTTCATATCCTTATTTGTTATCAATGTTGACATATGAACTGCAACTTATGGTACTAAAAATAATCATAATAAAATCATAATCCTATTAGTTTATTACATAATTTCAAATAAACACTCAAATTACCCTAAAGCCCCAATAGTCGTAAAACCGTACTAAACAAATTCAATCTCTCTACTGTAACCCTATTGTTTCTAGTAAACACAAGATTGGTCAACAATTACCATTCAAAATCAACTTTCCTGTTACTGATTAACATTAACTAGAATTAGAAAATCGTAGATTAACTAAAATCAGTAAATGAAATAAAATCATACCGGGTCGTGAAAAATAGGCTCGACGACCTCTTTACTTTCACCACTGGTTGGATTGTCGATCATTCTTCCTATTTCTTCTTTAAAAACCTTCGTTATTGATTTGCAAGTAGATTTCTTGATGAAGAGAGTGGATTTGGGATTTAAATTCTTGATGAAGAAGGTGAATTTTGTAAGACACGATTTGGGTGTTTGAAGTGTAACTTTACTATGTTGCCCTTTTGATTCTTATTTGATGGCACCCTTCTCATTTATGCCCTCATTTAATTGTAGCCCTTGATTGAGGATGATCTATGGATGAAATTGGTTCCTAGAGTTCTCACAAAATTTCATGTTCTCAAGATAACCCTTCCCTATATATATATATATATATATATATATATATATATATATCTAAAATTAAAATTTTAAATATAAAATTTAAAAACCAAATGAACACAAACGAACAAGTATAAATGGACATAAACGAACACAAACGAACACGTTACCGAACGTTCACGAACATAAACGAACAAACGCGACCTATGTTCATGTTCGTTCGTTTAAATTAACGAACGGAATTTCTTGTTCGTGTTCGTTCATTTTGTTAAACGAACGAACACAAACGGACTTCCCGCCGAACGGTTCATGAACTGTTCGCTGAAAGTTCGGTTCGTTTACAGCCCTACATAACACTTAGTAATCGGGACAAGCTTGATTGGTGCATGTGCCCCTTGTCTTTTGGGTATCAACGCCACCGCATGATGCATGATTAACCGTCCGTCGTTTTTAAACGTTATTTTCACGAAATTAGTAAAATGACATTAAAATAGTGCAACTTTACTTTTGCCCCAGACGACCACACATATATGAATTATATGCACATAATCGTAAGCGTGGCTTATAAACACGCCACAATAGCGATGAATAAAAACTAAAATTTTGCGACTTGTATTTTTCTGTGTATTACAATTTATTTATTGTTTTCTAAGTTTTTAAATATTAAACAGAAAGTAATCTTCGGTTATTTTTGTTTAGTTTGTATTGTAATAATAAATACTGAAATTAAAAAAAATGATATATTAAAAAAACAAGGTTTGGGCCAAAACAAGTTTCAACCCAACCCTATAGTGTTAAGATGTTTTCCTCTGTAACCGGTTTTATGACATGACCCGGTTTGATGACATGACATGGTTTTAACTCGAACCGATTTTGACCAAAGCTGTTTACGATCCAAAACTGTAAAAAAAAAAACCCAAAATGTACACAACAACAAATCATATTTAATTCCCACAAAACAAATTATACACTCTATATTGAATAGACTAATTTATTTAGTTAGTGAAATTAAGCATATGAGTGCATGAAAAAAAAACAATAAATAATCACACAAAATATTTAACTCTAAAACAAAATACCATTTTTACATACTTACAAATTACACTTGAAGTGATCAAGAATTGGGTCCTTCCCTTTCTTAACACTCCAAAACAAATTCAAAATACTAAAAAAAAAACAGAAAAATAAATCCTACACCTAACTCCTAAAAGAAACAAACACAAGAGTTCACCATCCACCTTTTCCCCTCAAAAGGTTTAGATGAATTTGCACCAACCCACAAGAAAAAAAATGGGCCTATAAAATAAAATAATATTTTCCCCAAAACAATATGATTAATTAAACTCAAAAAAGAAAAAGAGTTTTGGTAGCTTAGCCTTCCAAATATTAGCACTTCATAAGCCAAGTCCCCCCTTTATGCACCTATAAAATGACCATAAAAATGATGTTACAAAAGTGGACCTAAGAGTACAATATTACTAGGGAAATTGATCATTCCCATCTCATGCTGGTAGGGGACAAACGAGTATAGCTATGAGATTAGTAAAAAGTATAAGCTTGACTCGTTTACACCCCTAAACAGTGGTAATACGCGTATAAGATGGAAAATTTTAATCCCGTAACTAATTTAATGAACAATAAAATTTTACTATTTACCGTTAGGAGTCTTGAAGATGATCATACTAGCGTCCCATCGGTAAAACTTTTTTCTCGTAGATCCACATTTCTAAGGTCACGTAGATGTTGCAAGATTTCTTGAAGAAGTTCCATTCCTTTATCGCCTTTCTTTAACGATCCAATGCAATGTTTTAAGAACTCTCTATCGGCTTCGAGAGCTTGTAACCTTACGTAAAGTTGGTCCACTTCCTCTTCGATGTCGATTCGCTTCTTTTGCAACTCAAATCTCGTGACCGCAACGTCTTCCACCTTGTCCGAATGGAATCCATTTTCGTGCCCGTTTGATGTGATCACACCCTCATCGCTCTCGTTTTCAAGTGCGTCGAAAAGGGGAAGGAGTCTCTTTCCCGTTGAACCAATATTCCTTCGGTCTTGATAAGGCGTCTCGAGCGGTTCCTTTGGGGAACCCGTTCGCGATACCGTTGACTTGTTGACCATTGTTTAAGTGTTTCCCATTCTCTTCAAAGTAATCTTCTATTTGCCTAAAGTTCGAAAAGTGTCGATCTTCTTCATCACTCAAAGCGAAAAGCTTCTCCTCTAAAACCTTAAGTTGTTCAAGAATCGACAACCTTTCGTCCTCGAAGTCCATAAACGACGAGTCAAGATTCATTATGGTGTCAACAGGCGTATTGTGGTTCCGGCTTTCTTCTTTTGGCTCGTGACTTAGATCGACCCACATTCCATCCCATCCTCGGAATGGCTACACGAAGCCGAACAACTCCCACTCTTCATACTCGTCGACAAAAACCTCATCCTCTCCTTTGTTTCATAATCCAACACTTTCTTTCTATACAACTCCCATTCCTTCTCTTTCTTCACCATAAGCTCATTCAAAAGCTGCAAAGCTTCTTGATCATATTCCGATTGTTCTTCCATCATTCGTTGATAATGCAACGCCTCCATTTGCATTGCAGCTTTCTCTTCTTGAAGACGGTTTATCATAGCCATTGTCTCGCTTGCAGCAACCGCAGACGCGCTTCTCTCTTCTTCTAACTCAGTATACAACTCTTGTAACGCCTTCCTCTCGGCTCTCAAAGCCGATTTAAGCTTATCGGTTGTGTTAATCTGATCTACACCATCCTTTTCACTTCCATCAAAAGATTCATCTACCATTGAATCTTTTCTTTCAATCACCAACAATGTATCCTCTTCTTGATTCAAGTTCTTCAATTCCTCTACTTTTTCGTCGTCTCGAGCTTCTTGGAATCCTGTTACATAAAAATAAAACAAAAAATGAAACAACTTGGTCAGCCATCCAGAAAGGAGTGGCGCCGCAGCTTGTTGCCTGCCCGCCCGCTATCTTGATGTAATATTTCTCGATTGTGTGTTAATACAAATGAAGAAAGTATGCATAAAAAAAACAAAAAAAAACTTGGTCTCATTTTCTTGAAATATAACATTGATAGGTAACAAAAACAACATTTGATCATATTAAAAGATTACCAGATTCAAGATTAAAATCCAAGTCATGAGAACTTGATGAAGGTTCATCTTCATGTGATAAAGTATACAAATTGAAATTATCTTGAGCTTTTATCTCATCACATGAATCCAAAACTGGAATCTCTGTCCCAATGGAAACTTCTGCCTCCTCATGATCTGCATAATTCATTACTTTGTATAACAAACTTAACATTAAATGTATAAAAACAAGGCAAATCTGCTTTTAATAATCCAAATTATAACTCATTAGCCGATAATAATCCATACTGACAATGTGACAGACCAATGAAGATGTAACTACATTCGCCCCGATAACTTTCATTTATGTCGTTTCAACACAGTTTACAACATTCTAACTTAGATTAAAAACAATAGTCAATAACGCCCGTATCGATTATTAGACCATGTGTAGTGGGAGGGGGGAAAATATAAGGCCCCCCTTCCTGATTGGTCCATGTGGCAGCTAGGCTTTAAAATGAAATGGGGTGTAATGGGGGGAGAAAAAAATTAACGCCCATTTTTTAACCCATTGAAACAATATTCAAACAAAGGGGTGACGTGGCAACATACTATTGGGGAAGAATTTGCATTCTGGCGCTAAAAATAAAACGCCCCAACCATTTTTTAACAATTCGCGCCCCTACGTAATGGTGTAGGGGGCGCGAAAATGAAGATAACGTTGTACATAGCGCTCCATTACAGTCAGTCTAGCAGCAAATGGGCTATATCCAATTTGCCTAAAATAATTAAACTAAAATGTCAAAAGTTTATACCTGAATCACTCCCCTCTATGTCTTGAACATCTTTGGTATCAGATGGAGCTTCAACTGGTTCCAAAATCGCAGGCTTTTCATCTGAAAAATCGCATGAATTCACATGAAAAACAAGAGAATTTTCGGATTCTTCAAATTCCATTGAATCCAACTCAACAAATTTAGACAATTCATCTCTTTTTTCATCTGCATCCTCAAGAACAGAATATCTTTCTTCCTTCTCCTGCAATAAGTCCTCTGTAACTATTTCGGTTTTCGATTCTAAAACATCCTGAGCTTTCTGAAAATCCCCAAATTCATGATCTTCATCAACTGATTCAATCGAAACCAACTGGTTCCCACTATAATCCAACAAAAACTCAAGATCTTGTCCCTCTTTCTCATGGAATTTAATCAAATCCTCTGTTTCCTCTGTTTCCTCTGTTTTCTCTGTTTCTTTCACAAGAAATTTAACTTCAAGATCATCTTTTTCGCCTGATCCGATTACATCAACAACCGAATTCAAATCTTTCTCAAACTTTAACAAATCCCATGAAGAATTAATCACAAAACAAGAACTATTATTATTATTATTATTAATATTATTATTATTAATATCAAATTCAACTCCTTTTCTTATAACTCAACTCCACAACAAGAACACTTCAAACCCACCTCACAAACATCATCTTTCTCCACAAATTCAATCTTTTTCTCAATCTTTTCACCCAAAAACACATAAAATTTGATCTTTCACCAACCCCAGATGAGCAATCACAACACATATCATGTACCTCTGACAATCTTTCATGTTTCAAACAAAATCCCAGTTCAGAAACCTCTTTACAGTGATGGGTACAGAGAAGATTTTTATATGAATTTTTGTTTTGTGGGTCAAGGATATGATCAAGACGTGTGCAGAATAAACAGGGGAGTTGAAGGCCAAAGAATAGGGCGAATTTATTGATGAAATAGGAGAATAATGAGTTGAGAAGAAGGAGGATTATTAAGGTCCATTCTAAGAGAGTGTAGATTAGAATAAGTGTGAACTTGTTTGTGTGTTTATTCACCATTGATGCGAATTTGTTGGCTGCCATGGTGATTGATGCCCTGTTTTTCTTTTGGTGTGTGCATTTAGAGAGAGAGAGAGAGAGAGAGTTTGTCTGAGGTTTAAGCAAAGCTTTATGAATGGGAAATAAGATAGATTATTGTTAATATACTTGATTAATGGTTTTTAAATGTTTGTTATATATTTTTTTATTATATTATAATAATAAAATTAATGGAATATGATCGCGTGGCAACACTGGTGGCACGATGATACTCCAGTGTTCTGTGAGTGATTCCAATTTGTTGACCGTTAAAAAAAAAAAATCAAGGGGTATTGTTGGATTGTTTTTTATTTGTTTTTTTGTTTTTATATGTTAATAGTGTTATGTTTTGGTAAAAGGACGGAAAGGAAATATGTCTTTGATTTTGGTTACTTTTATGACTTTTTTGTCGTCATGTTTTTTGTGAAGACAAAGAGAAATGATTCGTACTATTTACTCCTAGGGGTAAATTTATTTATGTAATTTAGTGAAAATAAAGAAGGATGATTCCTACTATTAACTTTAGGGTAAATTCTATAATTTAGAACGGTTTCTTAAGGCCATGGTTTGAAGTTAAATGTCTCTACTTTAGTGGTTAAAATCATGTTGGATACATATATAAAAGTTATAGAAGTAGAAATGTAAAGTCTATGTCAAATCGCAAACTATAGTCTTTGAAACGATAAGCCTAACTAGGGGCGGGCATAGCGGTTAGCCAGTTACGGTTAGTTTTCCCTATTAACCATAGGGCCAAACCATAAATGATGGTTTGGTTATGAGAGAAGTCATAATCATAGCCGACATCGATTATTAGTTATGGTTGAATTCTGTTAATCCTTGATCATGGTTGATGGTTCGTTTTCGGTCATTATTCGATTAATGGTACTACAATTTGGTTAAACGCTTTTGCAGCCATTTGTTGAACTATTATGCATTGTTAATGGTGGTGAAGAAGCTGGAAACATGCTGTTAACGGTGCTACAGTTTTATTTATTTTCCACCCACATTTCACCTTTCACGACCACACGACTCAAAGGTGGCGTGACGCATTGTGTCCGTAGCCGTGATGTAGACACCCCCATCCCTTCACATTCATGGAACATAACGGATAGTTCAATATTCTTAGAATTTACTTTGATCATAGTCGGTCAAAGTAGGGCAATGGGGTTCTCCAGTTTAAGGAGTACGGTGACCAAACACAAAGAAAGTCATCATTAAAAATATAATATATACTATCTAAATATATTTAGTTGGCAATTCAAGGGATTATGACTTATGTGCTTAACTGAAACTAAATGAAGAAAAAGGAACTTTAGACCTCTTTGATCTAAATTGTCAAATTAAGAAACTTGCTCACCGAAATTTTCAAAAGTTGTTTTGGAAGTCCAAGGTTGATAAATACTAATGATTTAGTTTAAGATATCTATGTTTATTCGTGGTCGATAGTTAAATGGCGACGTTTGACATAGAACTAGCGAAACGACTGTATTTATAAAAAAAAACCGTTTACTTCTCACATATTTGGATCCCTAGCATTTGTGACCGTGCATTTCTTAGAACAAGTGTAGAAGGTGGTCTACAGTGACTCGTAAAATTCTAAGAACCAAGAGTTTGTATTTAACAGGATAGGCTTTGCGATTCAAAAGGAGGTAGCAAGAAGCTTGTTGCCCGTTTATCCACTATCCAAATGTAACTTGTTTTGATTTTTGAAAGTAATTATGGGATGTCTTTATTAAAAAAAAGTTCTAACTAACTTGTCATTTTATTTGTCACGTGTTACGACAGCGTCGAAACGTATAGTAACTTGAATTTATACCCCCAAATAAAAACATATTATATTTTGGCCTGACTCGTTCTATTTTTTTACGTCAAAACATGCAAAATATTGCCGTAAAAAAGAATAACTTAGTCAAAACGATAACAAAACCCATGCATTTCAAAAAACACGCCAATACATGTACTTACCAACTTACGGCAACGGCGATAAACAGGTTCTGTGCCACTGATGGATCTTCTTATTCAACTTCGACGGTTTCTGTAATAACTAATACCTAGGAAATATCACATTAGTTGTGGTAATAAGAGATTCATTGTTCATCAGACACGCCCAACCTTAAATATCACCGTCTTTTGGCTCATTGGTTGTGTAGCAAATGAAAATTTCACAGTTAAGTGTGCTCACGTATGAATAATATTAGGATGTGTGACCTATTCAGAAGTCTATAAGGAAACCAAAATAAATTTGTAAGATCCTAGATGAGTAACCCATAAGGGGCAAAACGAACAATATTAATGGTACGAAAGGCTGGATGTTACAAACGGTATCAGATCCATCATGTGTCATTCGAGATAGAGGGCAAGCCTTATCAAGAATAATGGGTCCCTAGGTATCCAAGAGGACACCTTAAGCATAACCCACATCATATATTAGGATGGTGGGTGATTGTAAGTGATTTGTAACACCTTTAGGAAATTACACATTGAATATGTTCATATAGGATTTTGGTTCATAAGATATGCATTGGTTCAAATATCACTTACTCTTTTTTAGTGCATTAGATGTACGTGAACAGTCCACAATAAGGCATGCTAAGGTGCGAGTAGTACTATGTTGGGGTGACCTACTAGGAAGGGGCAATCAAAACCAAATTAAATATGCGAGTTTATGGATGAGTAACCTATTGAGAGCAAAGTAGGCAATATTGATTGTATGAAAGGCCGGATATGACAGTGTCTCCCTATGACTAGTTCTTAGGGTGCACAACTTGTATTCGGGTGATTGCAGGAATTTAGTTCTTATGTGTAGCCTACACAAGTAGTATAATTTATAAATTTAGCATTTCATGTAGACTAGATTTATAAATATATACTAGTTATAGTTCACCCTATTATTATGACGTGCCATTACCACATAAATTTAGTAACTTTTGGCAGTGCAATAATCAAATGAAGTGCTTTACATAGTTGTGTAAAACGTGGGATAAAACATGGATTTTTGTTGAAAGGTAGAGTTGTTATACGGCCATGTTAGTTGATTTACTACTTAAACGGGTTGATAAGTATTTTTTTAACTTCTAAATTTTGCTATAGAGTACAATAATGCAACTATATGTAACTATGTAAATGTATATTGTATGCTCAATTCTAGATTGTATAAATATGATCTTTCCTCTATTTAATATCTAGAAAAAAAACAAATGCCATAGCTTTCCTTAAACCATATAAAAAAAGTTTATATCCTTTTCCACTTAACAGATTTGTGCTGGATTCATCTTGATATTCGATATTTAAAGTAGGGATATATATGTTAAACCCCAAGTAAGGGTTATGATTTGAATCCTTTTGTTGATGGGCATCAAATGGAGGGACCAAGAAACAACATAACATAAGGAGGTGGACCACATATAAAGTAAGGTACGGGTACCACCATCGATGGCATATGTTGGACCTAATCATGCATGCCCATGTTTTCCTTTTCTTATGTTTGGTCAATGATCAACCATGGTGTGTGAATACTTTTTCTTCACTTAATTTATATCCTAAAGTTACCTTCTTGCACTTTTTATTATTAAAATACTAACATTTTTATACCCATCTTAAGAATAACCTTGAGATATCATATGAACTCAACTAGATGAGGAATCTAAGAACCAACACATTTAGATTAGACTAGGTTTAGGTATGGAAGTGGTATAAGATTAAATGTCATATTTCATGGACAGAGATTGTACAAATGATCATCTTATCACATGCAGAGGCGAAGGATTTAAAGGGCTAGGGGTGGCCCTGGCTCCCCTGATTTTTAGCTTATTAGTGAAAAATTGCGATTTTCGTATGTAAATTGAGTCCGGGTTGAGCCCGCCCCCCGCCGATTTGCCACTACTGATCGAAAAAAATTGAGTCCGGCCCCCGCCAATTTAAGAACCAAGTTTCGCCCCTGATCACATGGAATCGATACCAAACTTGTTCACCTCCACCGTATGTTATACACATTTTAAAATTTAAACAAACATACTTATAATAGAAAGAATGCATCTTTTTAGTTCCTCATTTGGGCTTTGGGTTAGATATTTTATAACTAAATTGTGACCATAGCATGCATATGATATCTATCATATATTGAACGTGTTGCGTATACTAGGAACTTATACAAATCTTGTATGTAAGTTACCGCTTCCAACCCCATTTTTTTAAGTTTTAGTTAAAGGCATTTGCCCATAATTATGATCATACCTAAATGAGAAAATATGAAAACTACAATTCAGCGAACAAGCAAAAAATGAATATATAAAAATTTTCACTTCACATTAACAAGAAGTGCCTTTTAGCTTAATGTACCTATCTTAGTAGCATACTGATCTCAAAAACAGTCTCTGATCGATGGGCACTACATTACTTATTTCGACATGCCCATGCATAAACCAAACACTATGTTTACATATAATTTGTGTCATAAATTTTTACTTATGCTTTTATTCTTTTCGATAATTTTCAGATTGGCTTAGATCGAGTCGAAATTAACTTATTGGATATGTACTATAATAATTATTGGGTTAAAAAAGTTAGAAAAATGTAAGCCTTATAATGATTTAAACTTTACTATTTAAAACTTACGTAACTATTGTGATGTAACTTTCATATTTTGTTTTAATGAAAAGATTAATTTCTAAAAAATAAATTTGTTTATTATGTAAAATGATGAAAAAAAGACCAATGGTATCGCTTGGAAAAAACAATGGTGTCGCTCGTATTTATTCTATTACGTGATACATATATATGATACGGAAATTTGAACGATGTCGGGCGATACCATTGCATAGTGTGTGGCGTGTGGATTTGTTCTTAATGGTTAATTATAAGAAATGTTTTGCACCGAAAATTAAAATTATATAGCGTATGTATTATAGTTGTATACCTTTGTTCAGTGGCGAAGCTTGAACCGAAGGTTCGGGGTATCGGAAGTCACTAGTTTTGGGGGGTCGAAACCAGTTTCGGGGGGTCGAAACCCTATATTTCCAAAATATTCTATACGAATACTATATAATTGGAACTTCTGCGCGAAAATTCGGGTGGATCGGCCGCCCCTCCCGCCCTAACTAGGCTGTGCCACTGCCTTTGTTTCATATATAAAATTTCATAGAAGGTAGGCATGTTTGGTAAATAGATTTTTTTTTTCATGAAAACACCGGATACACTTTATATTTCATATCTTTTTAAAGGACATTACATATTTTTTTATCAACTTTATCCATTTAATTAGTATATATCTTCTGAGATAACGAAAAGCTCTTAAGTTGTATTTTATGCACCTCGTATGATATTTGAGCATAAAAGATATTTACATATTTCTTTGAATTAAAAAGTATGAAGGAAAAATGATTGTGAGATCCAAGAGCTAAGAGCCTCCCTAAACTATGCAAAAGGAACTGTTACAGCTTATGAGGTATCCTTTATTTTTGCTTTTCCTTTATTTTATATTTATCATTCTACTTTATTCTGTTTAATTAATTTAAAAAAAATAAATAGAATACACATTGGTAAAGTTGAGCCTAACTGTACATAATTTTAACATTTTATTATGTCATCATCTTTAGAATAAAGTAAATTAAACATATGTTCTTTATTCTTATATTTTTTATCAAAGAATTTGATGAAGAGATTAAAGATCTCATATCTTTAAGTTAAAGAAGAATATTATAGAGGTTAATCACGTGATTAGAAGATTAATCATATGATTAGCCATAACCAATTCATTCTTAAGTATAGCAAAAGCTTTGCAAGCCTCGTGGGAGGCCAACTATAGAATGATATTAGGAAAACCCAATAAAATCGTAAGGAATAAATTTTATGACTCGTTTATTTCTTACAACTTTGATAAGAAAAAAATGTTTGCTGGTACACGTTATATATAGGAGGGTTAACACAAATGAGTGTCATAAGTCATAACCGATTCGAATAAGGTAATTTTGATTCTGTAAGGGTTAATCTGATTTTTAAAACGAGTTCTCAGTCAAATCAGCTGGTGTTTTAGAGAAAGTTCTTTTCTATATGACGATGGAATAGTATAACATGAAATCGTTTTAGACTATTGTTCTCTTCTTACTTAGACATGGAGTAAGAAATCGAAGAGCTCGATCTACAAACTCAAATTGTGTGGGTTCTCTCTCTCTTTAACAAAGTACACCTTATAACTTGTTATGTTCGTTCAATACACCTTGAAAGAAAAGAAAACAATTACACCTTAGTAAATGGTCTTTTGTGATATAATCCAAAGTCCAAACAAGATTTTCTTAATATTAATTTGACTATTAATTAAATGTATACACAAGTCGATAGAAAATGATGTTTCATTAAAGTTTACTTTTTGCTTATTATTGAATATTTATTTCTAACATCATGATACGGTTTCCTTGTATCGTGGTCGTGTTATTTTGGTTTTATCACTAGTATGCACATGCACATAAATGATGTTAAAAGTACTCGTGTATAATTATAGCTTCATTTTAGTGTGTCAGGGATTCTAATTTAATTTTGTTTGGTGTTGTGATGGGGTTAGATCATATGGTTATGGAATTGTAGTGTATTTTTATAGTGTAAATATGAATATGAATTAACACTGGTTCAATGTGAATTTACACCAACTTTAATCACATTCAAACACAAAATATGTAGTTCAATGTGTATGTGTAAACCATATACATAAATGATGTTAAACTATATAGTTCCAATATAGTTTACTTTTATATCAATAGTGAGAACGAACCGACTTCGTTCGCACACCATTAAAATTAGTAGCGTATTCGATTTTATGGTGTAATTAACGTTTCTACGGTGTTGTGACGAACTGAACCCAATTTCAACTAGTGTTATCCAAACCGGTATGGGTAGGTAGTCGTTTTTTATCATTTTCTAACAAAGCAAAACATGTATGGACATCCTCTTGGGTATATCTATTTCGGTTGCTATACTAAATACCAATATTGTAATACATCAAACCAATACCGATCAAATTTCTGCCGCAATGCGCAGAGAATCCCCTAGTAATGAAGTATGTCTAGTATGTTTAAATTTTGAATACAAAAATCTTTAGTTGATATTTTTAAGTATATGTTTTTTTTTAAATACGTTTTTTTTAGGACTAGTTATTTTTTTTTTTTTTTTTTTTCAGAACAAGGAAAATTACATTAAGATAACGGGCAGACGGGCAACAAGCTGCGCCGCCACCCCTTTCTGAATAGCAAATCCTAATCTACTAAAAACGTAACCCTGCCCACCCGGAGCCGAGACACTACTATTAATAACCCGCTGGACCCTGGTCAGGAAACGGGTAGCCTCCGGTGCTAATGAGCCAAAGGTATCAAAGGCCAAGGGTACAAAAACGTGTTGGTTCTCCTCGCACGCTTTAGCATGTTTTTCAATCTTCTTTGACTCAGCTTCCGCACCGCTTGGCCTGCTACAAAGCCACTGTCCCTCAACCCAACTAGGGGAGATACACCCGTCAAGTCAACACAGGCATGCTTTCCCCCGGCCCACCCAAGACGAGGAGATCTGCTGGTCGTAGAGTGGATCTCCCTCCTGCTGGATCCGAGAGGAAGTTCACAGGGGCCTCCTTCTTGGCTGAGATCCCAGCTCGTCTTAAAATGTCCCACAGAGTGTCTCGAACCCAGTCATGCCGATATTTGAAACCGGGTAACTCCTTACAATGAACCGCATGTTCCCCGTATTCATCCATGCAGACCTTACGGCAAATCGGACATATTCCATCCTCCTGGTATATGGGGATCATCAGACGATATTTAAGAATGGCCCTGTATTCAATAGCAGACATGCTTTGTCCTAGACCTTCGATCGGGTGAATCTTATAGACTTAAAAGGCTTAAAGTAAATGAAGAAACAAAGTTATATTAACTACTAGATTATACCCCGGGAACGTCCCGGGGTTGAGAAATCTAATATGACATATTAAATTACACATATGAAATAGAATGATGCGCTTTACAGTTACATGCAGGAAAGCTTCGGGTAGCACCTAACCTAAAACAATTAAAAATGTATCTCCAATGTTAACGCCTAACCTTAACCAATGTATAACTCTAATATTAATATCTAACCTAAAACAATGTATAACTCCAATGCTAACGCATGTTGAAAATAGAATTCAAATTTACTGATTTGAACATAATTAGTGACTTGCCTATACATGATTAATGATTTACCTGAACACTTTGTGTTTTTTTCCTATATGAACGAAACCACACAAAAAAAAATAGTCGTTTTTTCTCTGTATTTTATATAGCACTATGGTACTCGTTGGAAAGATAATAAAACGCTCGTTAATTTGGTGTAATTTTTTTCTTTAAAAAAATCTCGTATATAAAAGATATTAACGTTTAAAAATTATGGGAGGAAATATAAGAGAGAAAAATCCAATTTTGTTTTTAAATTATTTTTTCCTAAAATATCTCAATGCCACATGGAATGACACATGACACACTTAAAGAGGAGAATGCCTCTTTGAGTGCCATGTCATTAAAATGGCTTTGGTTTATTATATGTATAGATTAAGTGCATATTACTGTAGTCGACTCTTTGTCAACACCACAAGTACCCGCTCTCATTAATTTATCAATCCCCACTCTCTTGTTTACAATGCATGTGTGTGTTTTTTCCTTTTTGCATTTGTTATGAAAATGAATAAAAAAATTATCTATAAATTATAGAGATAATTAAAAGAGAAAATAAGAGTATACAGAAACCGGAAGAAAGAAAACAATTTTATAAATTTATTATTTCCATTCACATGAGGGTTTATTAATTCTTTTAGTTAAAGGGAGATTCCACACATTACATCATTTTTATATACAAGGAGAAATACATTATAATAGGCTAAGAGCATGTTCGCAATTGAGTTTGAAAACTTTTTGAAAAAGTCAATAAGTCAATAAGGGCTTGTTTGGTAGCTTCTTAATGAGGCTCTGAATCATTCACTGAATGGTTCAGCATTCAAACTGTTTGTTTCAACCTAAAAAACGCTCTGAATGGAATAGTTAAAAGTTGAACCATTCAGACTTAGTGCATAGCTGAACCATTGGGCACTTAATCATTCAGAGCCTCTTAACCATTCAGACCTCTTAATAATTCAGCACTTAATCAACCAAACAGCCCCTAAGTCATTTAGAAAACCCAGGATTTGATGCTTTTCCAAATGACTTGTAAAATATTGCGTGAATATAAGTAACAAACCCTATATCTCTTAACTTTTATATTTCTAAAAACTTGCAAAACGGTGGGGGCCGGACTCAATTTTTTTCGATCAGTAGTGGCAAATCGGTGGGGGCCGGACTCAACCCGGACTCAATTTAACTATGAAAATCGCAAATTTCTACCACTGTGCCAGAAAACAGGGGGGCCAGGGCCACCCCTGGCCCTTCTTAACCTCCGTCCCTGCTTCATAGTTCATAGATACAAATGGCTTTGAACTTTTTTTTATTTATAATACCCTTTTTCATCACACAAAGGACAAATTTACATAAAGATAGCGGGCAGACAGGCAACAAGTTGCGTCGTCACCTATTCTGGATAGCGAAACTTAACTTTTCTGGATAGTGATACTTAACTTACTGAAAACAAACCCTTGTCCCTTGGGGGTCGAAATATTACGGTGAACAACTCTTAGGACTCTGGTCAAGTACCGAACAGCTTTCGGTACCAGAGAACCAAAAGTGTCAATATCTTGTTTAAAGATCTACTTAAAAATGTTATGGGTTATGTGTAGGAATTAATATACACATGTGTAGCTTCTATAAACAAATGATTTTGTTTATATATTTTTTAGAATGTTAGAAGAGTTAAGTATATGTTGCATTTTAACAACTTTTATTATTTTTTTTCGTCTTGCTCTTGGAAGAAACCGTCTTCTGCGTGTGATGTGTAGTTTGCAAAACACTTCTGAAAGTCTAAATGCTTTGAATGTATTTCTAACCCCACATATTGTTGCTTTTGAATAGACAAGTTCAACAATGACACCTTACCACCCACTAAAGTTCAAAATAATAATCTAAATTAGAAAAATCATCATTTAACGATCTTATTGGCTTCTACTTTAAGATTAAAAAATAACTTCATTTTTTAAACTAATTAATTGATCATAACAACATCAAGAATCAAACTAACATTATAAGAAACTAATACAAACAAATACAACTAACATTATAAGTTTTCTATTAATATAAATAACTCCACAAAATATTATTTTTGGCAAAGCAATGATACTATACGGACAAAAGTTATTTGAATGATAATATGATTGTCTCACTTAAAACATATGTAACGAAGGGACCTTCAACTCACAAATGGTGATATGACAAGGAAGGTAGAGACGAGTCACAAACGACCCATTATGCAGGGCGTCGATGTGAGATTTTTGAGAAACAAGTCTGTCGACGTGAACGGGACAGGGTGGGTTGGGTTGAATTGGATTTAAATGCATTTTTTTTCTTAATTAATTTTAGTTTCTTTTGTTTTAAAAAATATAAATTATTCAAAAAATATATGGATGAACATGAGTGATAATGAGATAGGATACAGTTGTTCTTTTGGAAAAGTTAATGTTAGATGTCAAATGCTTTTGGTCATTTTGGAGTTTCAACAATGAGGATCCTACCTTTGCAACCTGGACATGTTTCTTTCTTTTAACACCACCACTAAACCTGATTTAATCTTTTTTAAACGGTAAATTTTTCATTTTACTCCTTGTAGGACTTGAACCCATGATTTTTACAATATTGGTGCTCCTAAAAGCTTTGCTTTTCCCATTATGTCACCAACTAGGAACTAGTAAGATAGTAAGATGCTTTAGATGAAGGCAAATTAGATTTTAATAATCCAGCCTTTCTCTTTTTGGCCGATAATAATCTCACCTGAGTTTTTTCCCTCCACCAGTCCCACCTTTTAGACATTTTGCTCTCAATGGTCCCCCCGTTAACTCACACTAACGCCGTTAGCTGAAACTCACAATTTTAGGTGATTATTCACGGGTTTTGAAATAGGTAATCTAGACGATGATATTGGTATGTTCAAACGCAAATCTAAGCATGGTTCAATGGTTTAATAGAAATAGATCGACTTGAGAATAGTTATACAATTATAAAAAAAATGATAAAAAGACAACATTTTGAAGTTCTAATAAAAGATTAATTAGTGTCGGCAAAGGAGGCCATCCATCATTGTATTTTGCAGATTCTAACTTTGATATAGTAAACTAAAAGTTTGGCAACAATGTCAGCATCCTAGGATCCAATCTAGGAAATTGGTCCAAATAATAAACAGAAAAAAGTAAAGAAAAAAAAAACAATGAAAGACTCAACAAATGATAACATAAAAATGTTTACAAGCCAAACCACATGACCATATCATCAACCATGAGTCATTGATTACAACTACAGACGACTTGCGCGGAAACTAACAAGAATATCATATCATATCGTATCGGTTTCTTGATCGAATGCAAAACCACAACAAATGTCTCAACTCTCATCCATCTTCAGATATATACCAACAAATTTCATTTTCCTTCCTTTCGACTATAGACCATTAATGGGCTCGTGTAGGTGCGCGGTTGTATCATAACAAGGTTGTTCCAAAAGGATTCGTGGTTTGGGGATGATTACTGTTATTGTTGACTGGAAACGGGCCAAACCCCGAATCCATAAACGGGTTTGGTGGGCCCATCATCAGATTCTGTTGTGGCTGTGGAGGTCCATAAAGAGCGGCAGGTTGAGGGTATGGGCCGAAGGGGTTAGCCTGATATGATGGTGGCATTTGATTTTGAATTGGTTGAGCCGACATAGCAAATGGGTCGGCTACTTCAAATGGGTTAGGTGCTGGTGACCCATATACGGGCTGCTGGGCTGCTCTATATGCTCCTTCATCATACAAACTGTTGAGTGTCAGTGAATCCAATCCACCAGCCTGCATAAAAAAAATACGGATTACAGAACCAATATTAAGTAGAGAACGACTAGAACCAATATACGTGGCATGCACTATGAACAAGTGTTTATACAGTTTTATAAGTACTCTACTTAATAATGGTATTTGTATTAAACGTGCCCCTTGTAATAGTGTCGCTATTTGTGGGATTTCCTAGGTACGGTTGTTGTTGTTGTGCCCCTTTTCTTGTAATAATCATAGACATCACACTAATTACTTGTAATAAAATTAAAGGACAAAAAAGAATGGTTGCATGACAATCCAACATGAACTAGCTCGTCTCAAGTCTCAACTTGTACTAAAAACGATATGTTTCAACCTGAACCCATTTTGACCCGTTACCCAAGCCGCCGAACAGACCGAAGCAAGACATTAGAGCAATGTGAACACAGTTGTGACATTACCAGTTGCCTCTCCTGAACAGAAGAGATATTGGTGCTAGGAGTGGAGACCAGAGCAAGTTCCCAGCCGGTTGGATCAAAATCTTTTGCTTGAAAAGCAGATCCAGAAGACGTAGTATCTTAAAAAGCAAGAAATTGTTTTAGTATTCATAAAATGTCTAAAATACCCTCAACTAAAAATAAAACTTGAAAATTTACCAGACGGAACAATGGCAAGAGCCAGGGCATTACTTTCCTCAATAGCTGATCCAGTAGGTGCATCGAAATTCAACCCCTAAAAATATTAAATATTTGAGGAAGTGGTTTTTATATAACGATAAAACAAAATCAAATAAATTACCAATAAATCATCAGGGTCTCTGCTGTTAAACGTTGGTGCGGGTGGTGCTTGTGTAGGCTCGGTTACATCGTCAGAAGCTATGAGGTCATCTGACGGCAGTGGTTTAGGTTCTTCAATAGGAGATTCTGTCTCTTCTTCATGAGGTGAGTTGTCTTCTTCGGGTTTATAAGTCAACATAAGTCTTTCTGGGAATTCCTGAACACAAATCACCAAATATTTTATACTAATTACAAGGTATATAAACGAGACGAAAAATGTATATATTTTGGCCTCTTGAGGTTTAATTATGAGTCACTCAAAAAATCAACACTCACTAAAGGCTGTGCCGGACCAGCGACCAACCGTGGGGCTTCTCTTATGTACTCTTCCATTGTTGCAAGAAAAGATTGCGGAGGCTGGAAAAATAAATAAAAAAGCTATGTTAAAAAAAATGTATAAATACAAACACCAGCTTGTGGTAGTTACCATAATGCGCTCTTTGAAATTTCAGTCATCATCGTAAAAATTAGGCATTAGGGTAAAGAATCATACCTCTCTCAAAACAGGAAACTGGAAATTTCTAGCAAGCTCCAGTCGTTTGCAGACGTCATAGAAGTCAGAAAGGTTCACGGCCTGCATAAAGTAATTAGGACGACAAACATGGTTATAAAAAATACATTACTTCAATTGTAATCGGAAATTTTGAGTAAGTTAGTTCAGAAGGTTTTGTGCATTAAATATACAGTTGTAACCAGTTTAACCATTAAACCATGTTTCCTGTTTAGCTATTTTTTTTATTTTAGCTGTTTGACGTGTCAAGAGATGAAACATCTTCCGAATCAACCCATTTATAAGTAATGAGTTGAAATCACCATTTCTACTGGAATCCTAGTATGTATAATTCAGTATTTCAGTTACCTGTTGACCGGCTCTTTTGTAGATATCTAGGGCTTTGATAGCTTCATGTCTTGGCATCTCAAAAAACTGGATACGGAAAGAGTTGATAGATAAATAAAACAAATAAAAACTAGTATGAGGTCTGAAGAAATAGTGATACTTTACCTTATCAATAAGATTGATAATTCCATCATTCACAGCACAATAGATTTTAAAACTCTCTTTAAGAACCAAAGCCAGGGCGTATTGTATCAAATAATTGCCAACGGCTGCACCTTCAGGCTGCAGAAAATATATATATAAAAAAAAAGATGGCTATAATTGATTATAAGGAAATAAAGATATATCCTGTGAAAATGAATATGAAAGTAACTTGCCCTGCATCCCATAAGACGATAAAGTAGCTGCTGCAAAGAAGGCAATTGTTCCAATAACTCTTCACTTTCTAGATCTCTTGTTCTGCTATAGCCCTGCAATTACAAGTAATATTGTGACCTAATTTACCCCTTACATAAACTAATAAAGTATGATTTTATATACGCTGAATGTATTTTCGTAACAAACGTGTAATCCCTACAAAGCCCTTGACTGCCAAAGTGTCCATATCAAGTAACACTTATTACCTTAAGTAGTGAGCCTTTGCTAATAGTTACCGTTTGTCAATAACAATACTTGATAATTCTTAACTATATTCATACTCAAATGTTGAATGATCAAGGGAGTTGATTAAATGATTTAAATAGAGAATTAAAACATTCTACTTATGCAAAACAACTCATAGACTTTTGTTACTGCTAAATTATTATGCTTAGTGATTTCCTAACCAACACAAGGTAAATATTAATCTGTCAACTAGTTGCATTAAATAAGAAAATAAATTAAATTCTCAACAAAAAGTGGGTTGCCAGCTTCAACTTCTTTTAGTCAGTTATTTTTTGGAATATTCATTTTTTTTCCTAACCTTCCGTAAGCAAAGTGATGCATTAATGCTTTAGGCTATATAGCAAATTGTATCTATTTCCATTCTGACTTTATTATGTTATTTTCGTCTTTATATTTGTATTTACTGATATTGATGCTAAGGCGGTAACATTACCGTCTGAACTATATGTATTATTGATACACTATTTGAAATTTACATCCACATCTTTGACTAAACTTTTATGTATGTCTTATATTTATTTCTAAACGTCCTATAATGTATGTGATCATTATAGGTTTATAATGTATGTTACAAATAATTTTATTTGAGTTGCTACACATTTATTAACTAAGCATAAATAGAATACAAGTTCAGCCAAGTACATACCTTATTTTCCTGACCTTGGGCTGGTCTTGGGATTCGCTCGGCTTCAATATCATATTTCAAAACTCTGAAGCACTCGAGTCGTTCTTCTAAGAAAAGTCCATACGTACGCACCCAAGCAGAACAATCCCAAGCTGGTAAAAGATATTACAGAAACAGTCATTTACGTAACTACTCAAAAACATTGTAAAAATCTGATCATAAGTTCAAAAAAGAAATAAGACAAGGGTCTAGACAACAACCGACTGGGCTTGAATCATCCTTGAAATTAGCTAACTGGAGAACACGCCCTCTTTGTTGGAAATTTAATAGTTCTTCCCTGAACGTCGGATCACCCTCCCGTAGTGTCCTATGGATAACTATCAGCGTCTTCAACGCCACCTGATTTAAAAACAAAATGTTGGATAACAGAAAAAGAAACCATTTTAATCCTAAAACTATGTAAACAGACCACACCCGTTATTTGATTCTTCTAAAACTAACTTGTTGACTCGTTACCTAAATAACAACACGATGCCCATCGTAATACACTTGGCAGTAACACAGCCGTTCAGACGCTGTGACAGACCTTAATAGATACTAACAGTTCTAACCTTTTGGGCATCAAATTATCAATATAACTCAGAGAAACAATTTATTTATGCTCAACGTTAGGAGCATTCGTGGTTAAATTTCAGGGTTCGGAGCAAAAACGCTTTATAGTACCATCAAAACTTGAAAAAATAATATTTCATCAATGATTTGAACTCAAACTTCACCTCAATCAATACCAACAAAAAAAACACTTCAAATCAACAAGAAGAAACAATACCACCCAATTCCGCGTCTTCGCCAATCTCCTCGCCAAAGCATGTAAACAATACTGCACATCCGCCCGCGGCCGAATCGCAGACGTATACGCCAATATCTCTACACAAAACAAATCCACACATTCATCATTTCCACCATATAAACCAATAACCACATCACAAAAAATAAAAAATAAATAAATTTATCAATCAAATAAAAATAACAAGATTTGATCAAAATCACTGACTTCTGATATGCCTTTCTTTAGGTGGGCACTCAACATGATTAGTAGCTTTAACAATTGCAACATCCACATCCTAAAATCACACAAACAAAAACCCAAACCCTAAATATTAAATAATGAAAATTGGGAATAAATAATAAATAATAATGAAATTGGTTAAAAGGGGTTGAAATTAAAGGGATGAGACCTTGAAATCGCTATTAACATGTGCTAATCCGACGGTGGTTTGATCTTTGAGGGCGCCTACGGCTTTTCGCCATGTTTGCATCGTACCCATCTGTTTGATCGGACGGTTGTACAGATGGATCGGCGACTATTTCGATCGATGAGTTGTGTCAAGGAATCTATACAACTAAACTGCACACCGTTTGTTTGTTGTGAAATGAAGAATGGCTTTTTAACTTTTTATTAATCAAGGCTTCGGAATCGAAAGTATTCGGGAAGTTCTCGGCCTAATCAGAGTGTACCCGAGAGTACTCGGCCTAGGTCTCAAATACTTGAATCTTAGTAACTTACCTTATAGCGATTACTTGGGGAATACTTGGACTCCGAGACGTTGTTTTACAACATTGTTATTAATTATTGTTTGAGTAAAGATCTTGTACAAAGTGTTTTTTTTGGTAAAAACTGTGAGAATCAAAGGAGGTATTTTTTTTTTCGAAATTTTTTTCCCATATTGTTAATCATGTATTATAGTCTTGAAAACTAAAAAAAAATTGGTGTAGAGTAATTACGTGTAGAGTAATTACATAATTACTTTAGTGTAAACCAATGTATTTACTTTAATGACGTAATTACACTAAAAAAAAATTTTACATTTTTTTTTGTATTATTCATCTAGAAAGTATGTTTAAGCACATGGTAAAAAAAATTCTAAAAAAAAATAAAATTTTTTTACCACCTTTGATTCTCACAGTTCTTACCAAAAAAACACTTTGTATTTGATCTTTACTCTTATTGTTCTTATTATTATTACTAGCTTTTATCCCGGGAGTGTCCCGGGGTTGAAATATCTAATATAACATAATAAAATATCTAATATGACAACATAATTAATGATTTGTCAATACATGATTAACGAATAATAATATATTTATTTTAAACAAATTTCTGCCATAAGTTGTCATATTCAAATATAAAAAAAAAGAATCTCTGCCTATTAAGTTATGTTTATCGTTTGTGATTTATTAGTAGAGTAAAATATATTTGAAAAGAAAACCCCACAAAAATAGTTGTTTTTTTTCTCCGTTTTTTATATAGCACTATGGTACTCGTTGGAAAGATAATAAAACGCTCGTTAATTTGGTGTAATTTTTTTCTTTAAAAAATCTCGTATATAAAAGATATTAACGTTTAAAAGTTATGGGAGGAAACATTAGAGAGAAAATTTAATTTTGTTTTTAAATTCTTATCTTTTCCTAAAATAATTATAATATATATAGATTTATTAAAAAACTCAAAAATTAAAAAATCCTACATGATGCCACATGGCACATTCAAGGAGGGGTTGAGACCTCAATTGAATGCCACATCATCAAAGTTCAATTCTTTTATTATAAGTTATAGATTATTATTATTTTATTATTATTATTATAATTGTTTGGGTTTTTTATTTTTTTTATTTTGAGAGAATATGGTCAACTTGGCGGCCACCGTCATTACACGATGGTCCGTTCTTTTTCTTAGGTGTTATTTTTGTTTTCCTATTTTTTTTTCCTATGTGATTTTTATTTATTTTATTATATAAAAAGATAATATTAAAGATAAGCAAAGTATAAAGAGTTAGAATAATGATGTGTCGTAAATTCATTTTTTAATGTAGCTTTAAGCAATTCTCACTTGCTGATTAATTATGCTCCGATAAAGGGACTTCATAATTCACGATCTAACACCGGTTAGTCTTGCTACAGAAGTGGGTGATAGAGATTGATTAAAGATGGTCAATCTTTCAAGATCGGTTGAATGGGTTAATATCCAAGGAAAACAAGATAGGAAATAGAACTAACTTTTTATCCGATTTTTCTTCTATTTTCTCATGCAAACATACTACGATTTAAAAGGGAGAACTAACGTGAAATGTAAACGTAGAATTGCTAACGTTACAAGACTACTGAACATGAAATAAAAATGTAAAATGACTACCCTATGATGCTCATGCAATGCATGTTTGCCGTGAAACAAAGTAGGGGTTGTCAATAAACTATAGCTAGGATCCATGAAGCTAATGGTGGGGCGGGTCTTGAACAGGGTTGGGTAATCGGAACGTATCATGGGGTCTCTATGTGACCAAAGTGTTTGTATATGATATGTATATACTAGAGTGTTCACATGGGTGGTTAAGATGATGTGACACATGGTCTCCATTTGAACTAACCGTGGCCGCTCATCCGAACAAAATATTGTTATTATGTTGTTAGGTTGCTAGTATTGATCCCTAGGTTTGTTACATGAAGATTGTTCTATTATAGAGATGACATTTTGCTTCGTGTCTAAACCGTCCTGTGAGAATGACTAATTAATCCTCTCTTCCGTGCTTTTAGTTCGAAGTTCTATTGTTCTACAATAGATCCAGACCATTTGGGATATTATCCCTTCAAGTCATTCGTGCTATCCGAATAGGGTTCTTTTATGCTGCGAAGGACCATAGGGTGTTACTCATTCAATTATATATTTTCACTTCTATCAAGTACTAATAAAAAACTTTTAAATTAAGCGTCAAGTGTATCATCTTTTCAAGGTTTTCTTAGTATATAAGCAGTGTTGTGAAAAATCGAATTAGGTCAATCAACAATGCATTAGTCTCATTTCACTTGTTTCGATGGGTTTTGCTTTAATTTTCACAATTGATTAAAATTATTTGTATTAAATTCATGAACTTATAACAAGAGGTTTATTGTTTAACAAGAGTAACCAGGGCCGACTCGATTATAAACAAATAGAAGCTTTAGTTTATGTAGGAATTAAATACGTTCGATTTGCATCAATTCTTTCTCAGATCATAATTCTCTCAGCTTTTTGTCAGTCGTTGAACCACCATATACAAACCATCCCATGTGTTAGGACTATAAGTAAAAATATTACATTTTGAATTTTTTTAAACCCTACAAAGCACGTAACATTTGATCCAATTTAAGCTCTTGCGCTAATGCTAATTTCGATTTCTTTTGAAATATATATGTGAATACAAACGCCAAGTAAATATATAAGCATAAAAACATCTGTGAATAGATTTTTTTGTTGATGTATGAAGTTTACCAAGCGAGTATAGATGATAAGATGAGTCGCTAATGTCATCTCAAGCTTAGATTATCCAACAAAGAGGTCCTAAAGTCAAGGCTCGGGACCCATCCTGATGATAAGTCTAAAATTACAGGTCAATAGACAATGTGTATGATAGTTGAAGGTAAAACCTATGAAACAATTTGGCAAAGAGGTTGCACCATCCGTAAGACAACACATGTCAGTTTTTAAAGGCATATTGCTCGTTAAGAAGGGGTGGCAAAATAACCTAATACCTAAAACTTTTTAGATGGAAGATGGAAGAGGTCCATGTATGAGATTGGTATAAAAGAGTTTTGCCGGTTCGTAACTTGTATGGTATTAGATGACACCCATCTCAATACTCGTCCGTTTACCTACATCAAGATCAATCGTTAGAAACATGAAATTATTAAAATTAACAAAACTATCAGAAAAGTAGTTAAAAGTGTTTGATATTTAAGTCAGTAAGAGTTTATACTCATGCGTTGGTGCATACCAACATGCAATTTTAACCCATATGAGACCAAAAACATGAATACTCGATATTGCAGGTATACCCACAGCCCGATAAATCATCATCATCATCATACTCAGTTTATCCTACCTATAGCAAAGCTAAGGTATGGTCTGAGGAGGGTAAGATGTAGACAGCCTTACCTCTACCCCTAAGAAATAGAGAGCACAGCCCGATAAATAAGTAATCGATATATCTGACGGGTATAAAACACACTTTTATAATTTTTTTTTTTCTCTAGTAATAGTTGACTCTTTCATTAAAACAAAATACGAAAGTTACATCATAATAGCAGGTAGACGGGCAACAAGCTGCGCCGCCACCCCCTTTTGAATTGCAAACCCTAGTCTACTAAAGACAAAACCTTGCCCCCCTGGGGATGAAACATTGCTGTGGACGACCGTTGGACCCTGGTCAAGAAACGAATAGCTTCTGATGATGATGATCTTATAGTATGCTACACAAATATTTAATTTGTAAAATAAGTCATACCTTAAACAACTAGTCGGTTGTCTGATGTAAACACCCATTTTTTATTGATTTTTTTTTCATTTTAAAAACCTACCATGAGTCCATGACATATATCACATGTGTGTATAAATATATCTACATACACACGATATAATCTATACTTATAATAAACCAAAGCATTTTTGATGACATGGCACTCAATGGTGCACTCTACCCCTTGAGTGTGCCATGTGGCATATGTGATTTTAAAAGGAATTTTTTTAACCCTACCCTTTTAAACCCTAACCTCCTCCACTCACACAAGGAACAAAACCTTCCTAGGAGTGTTGAAACGTATAGTCCGACGATAATAATCTATCCAGCCGCCATATTATAATTATGATTTTATATTAAATGCATGAGTTAAATGAAAGACATATTTTGAGGAAATTAGGTGTGAATTGGAGAAGAAAGAGTGATTATTATTAGGGCTAGGAGTATGTATAATGTATGTATGGTGGTTGAAGTTGGAGTGATCTAATCTTAAGAGTTACACTTTGACCTTGCTTTTTTTTTCTTTAGAGTTATCGTAATCGATACGAATAGGATACTATGGATGCTATTTTGCAATATTTATGTCGATTTTGCATTAGGAAGTATGTAACAGAGGGAATGATATGAAATTTTCAATGAAAAAAAGGTTTTGAATTGCTTCTTTTAGCTATGTATGTGTTCTGAATTTGCAGCAATTGTTCATGGAAGCCATTCAAGGCGGGACCATGGAAGGCTTCTTTAAGTTAATCTCTTACTTTCATACACAATTAGAACCTGCTTACTTGGATTGGCTACCCTTGCCATGGTTTTGAATGCACTTTCTATTGATCCTGGTAGAAATGGAAAGGTACCTTTGATTTTGATCCCAGTATATAATATATGTTATTATTTTGTCAAAGGCGATTAGGCGTCACTCGGGGCCTAGGTGCAAGGCGCAAAAAAAGTGCTAGCCTGGATTTAAAAAAAGCACACTAGAGAAAAAAAAAACTAGAAAATATATTATACGTTGAAAATCAGTACTATTATTCCACAAGATATAATAAAGCCCATCTAACTGAATCGCCTACGTCAGAAACAAAGGGATCGTCTCGAAGGGCTTTTGTACATAACACGACCTTGATCGCCTTGTACAAAACACGACCCATCTAACTGAATTAGCGTCTAGGCGCGCGCCTGAATGGTTTTTGACAACAGAGATATGTTATGATATTACTTGGTCGATCAGTGTTAAGTATATAACAATGTCCATGACTTCTGTTTATTTGTTTCTCTACTTGAATGATGATTTGTATGTAAGCGAATAATCTGTATATGATAATTAATTTCGTTGTTTGATTGTTGTGATGTTGATTGCTAGGGTTTCTTCACAGACTCAAAGAACATGGACGACACGTGTGCTGTGTGTGCCGAGACCCTCGAATTTCTTCATCAATTCACCAACAAATCAGGTGTAAGACTCTCAAATCGATTCATATAACCTTTCCCCCTCTTTGTTTTGTTCTTTGATTGGTGTGTGCTAAAAGTTTTAATATGTTTGTTACAACAGGGAGGTTTGAAATTTTGTGTACCTTTTTGTTGAATATTCATCTTTGAAATTGTAGGTCAGGTTAATCTGTTTGTTAGAGGAAAGCAGAGTGCCTAGGGTTGTTTATGTTGGATTATTTTTTTGGTAAAGGGAAAAATAGGGTTGATGGTTAGGAACTTAGAAAGAATTTATATTGGATAGAGTATTATTGATATGTGAGATTGTGATTGTTTAGGCTATGGAGCAAGAGTCACTGGATTTGAGTTTGCTGTTTGCTACAGGGTTATATAAAGTTTCCGATTTATAGGATATAAGAGCATTCACAGTAGCTGCTTCCCCATTCCCCATTCTCTCATAACCAATCACAACCACATATTACATTAAAAATTACAGTTTCCCTCTCCTCCACTCACAACCACTTTCAACAAATATTAAAAAATAAATACAGTTTTCCAGTTTTCCATAAAAGATTCCCAAAGAACCAAAATTTACCAATACACAATAGATTCCTCATTTTCTTCACTCACAACCACTTCCAACCCCATAAAAAATTATAGAGTTTTGTCTCACCAAAAAATAGGGGCACTACTGTGAATGCTCTAAGAGATCAATATGGAAGTGGAAATTACACTTCTATGCTTCACTGTAACAAATAGAGGTTGCTAAAAAACTGATAATGGTTGGCATCATATCACCTAAAATTAAGGGCTTCGTTGGTAAGATAGAGAGATTTGATTCTAAACTTTGCTCATAAGCGACTAATTATATCGAAAAAATGATACAAGATGCTGTCATACAGGTATATTAATTCACGTTTTGTATTAGCACTTGATTTTTTCAGTTTTTATTGTGTAGCCGAATTCTCCTTCTGCGCAGCTACATTTAGCTGAATATCAACATCATATCTGCATTGTTCAGTTGTTCCGAGTATCGATAGTTCATTTATTTTCTTATTTGTATTCCGCTAACCATTAACTGGTATTTTCTAATTCAAGGGAAGCTCAAATTGTCTCATATCTTCAGGCGCATAAAACGAGTTAGGAATTTTATACGCGTTCAAAATGGACTTTCAATGAACTTCAACATATTTTACCCATTTCCCTTTAAGGTAATCTTTTTATTTCACATGATAAGTACAGAGGAAATTGACCCATTCTTAGGTTAATATTTGAAACGACTTGAAGGTGATAATAGATATTATGATATTGCTTACACCATGTGTTTGATCATTGTAATCAACTGTTTGCGGTTTTTGCAAGAACTAAATTTGCAGGGATCAAGAAATCCATGTAGATCTAGGTTTTCTTTTGATCTATTGCTTCAATTTTTTTTAATTGTATTTTCCTTTTACAAGACTCATATTTTTTTTCTCCTTTTTCTTACACTTTTTACGTGAATTTGATTTAGTCGACCAATTTCTATGCTTTTTAATCATCTACTAACATTTTAGCGAGTAATTATATTTTATTATTTGTTTTTATCTCATTTTAGAATTTTAATCTCTCATTAGATTTTTCAACCCCGGACGCTCCCGGGGTATAAACTAGTATAATAATATAGGGTTAGATCAAACACACAGTGAAAGAAAAATATAAAGTCGTAGGAAAGGTATCAAATGAACTCCGATTGAACTCATTCAAGCGGCATTGGAACCGTCTTATCGAACCTTACGACGTTAGTTTTTAGGTCTTCTTTTTTTGGGTTTTAGCTTGTAGTTTTTCGAATATGCTTTATATCATTGTGTCTGTTATGTGTACCATTGTGTCTTTTTCTTATTTTCATCATTGTGTCATTTTTTCAATTCACTGTATCTTTTTTCTTCAGCATTGTGTTATATTTTTTGGTACCGTGTTATATTTTATCATTGTGTCATATTACATAATCTATTGTGTTTTTTGTATCCTTCTCACCCTTCTTATTTTTGTTACACTGTGTAGAATAACTTGACCCTAATAATATAATTAGCTTATTAAATCATCACATTATTTTGAACAGATCCTGATATGACTTCGTCGTAATTATAACTTTTAGGGGAATTGGATTTTAATAACCTAAACTATTCGAAATTGGCCGTTGGCACCTCAAACTAAAAAATTGGCTATATATAACATGTACTATTAACCTATTAGATTCTGACACCCAATTTTGGTTAAGTCATTAATCCAATTAGTGTTTTGGCTGATGTAGCACCCCCAATCTGACATGGCATGCAAACGTGGCACCCACAATCTAACGTGGCATGCTGACATGGCACCCCCAATCTAGCTGGGTTAGTGATTTAATCCAATTTGGGTGCGAAAAATCCAATAGGCTAATGGTACAAGTTATATATGCCCAATTTTTTAGTTTGGGGTGTCAACGACCAATTTCAAATAGCTTAGGTTATTAAAATCCAATGTACTAGAGTTTGAGGTAAGCCCGCGCTTCAATGCGGGCAGTGCAACGTTTGTTCCGCAACGGTATTGGTTGTGTATTGGTTGTTACGTTAGTTCAAAGTGTTATTACGACCTTCTCGGATTCGGATTGGGGTGGGGTATCCACAACTGGCCACAACGACTTACATTTTATATCTTGGTTCAAACATCATCTCGTGGAAGTCCACTCGTCAAAAATCGGTCTCTCGTCCTTTGACCGAAGATGAATACAAAGCACTCGCAAATGCCGCAGCTAAATTAGCTTGGGTTGAAAATTTGTTCACTGAACTTGACTTATCTCTTAAGGCTCCACTACGACTTTACTGTGATAATACCGGTGCCACATATCTATGTGCAAACCTGGTATACCATTCTCGAATGAAACATGTTGCCTTGGACTATCACTTTGTGCGTAAGAAAATAGCAGCGGGCCCTTTACGGGTTTTATCACATCAACTAATCTAAAGATCAACTGGCGGATGCACTTACGAAACCATAGCGTCGAGCTTCATTTTTAGCATTACATTTCAAGGAGGTTGATGGAAAAGTATAGAGAGAAAAGGCGGGATCTTCATATGGCCTTTATAGATCTTGAAAAGGCATATGACAATGTGCCACGTAAACTGATTTGGATAGTCTAGAGAGTAGAGGAGTCCCTGAGAGGTATATAGACTTAATTAAGGATATGTACAGTAGGACTAAAACTAGTGTTCGCGCGCCTGTAGGAGATTCCGATTCCTTCCCCGTGGAGGTAGGACTCCACCAAGGATCTGCGTTGAGTCCGTTCCTTTTTGCAGTTGTCTTGGATGAGTTGTCTAAGTCGATTCAGGAGTCAGTGCCGTTGTGCATGCTTTTTGCAGATGATATTGTGTTAGTTGCAGAGTCCAAACATAGTCTGAATGGGAAGTTGGAGAGATGGCGCGCAGCTTTAGAGGACAAGGGTTTAAGGATAAGCCGTTCTAAACTGAGTACTTGTATTGTGGTTTCAGTAGTGCAAGTCACGATGAAAATATTCAAGTTTCGATTGAAGGTCAAGCTGTCCCACAGGTAACTAAGTTCAAGTACTTAGGATCATTTGTTCAGAGGGATGGGGAGCTAGATAGTGATGTCAGCCATCGCATACAAGCTGGTTGGTGTAGGTGGAAGGCCGCCAGTGGGGTTTTATGTGACAAAAGGTTCCCAACTAAATTAAAGGGAAAATTCTATAGGGTTGCAGTGAGATCTGCTATGTTATATGGGACAGATTGTTGGGCCATCAAAAAGACACAAGCTCGCAAGATGGAGGTAGCAGAAATGAGAATGCTAAGGTGGATGTGCGGGCACACTAGGGTAGACCGAATAAGAAATGAGGTTATTAGGGAAAGGTTATGGGTTGCTAGTATATCAGACAAGATAAAGGAGGGAAGATTGAGATGGTATGGGCATGTGAAGAGGAGGCACATGACGGCCCCAGTTAGAGTAGTGGAAACCCTCATTGTAGAGGGAAAGAGGTGTAGAGGAAGACCCAAATTGACTTGGGATGAGCGGATTAGGCATGATTTAGTAGAGATGCACCTCTCTGAGGACATGGTCGAGGATAGGAGTTCGTGGAGGCACAAGATTAAGGTTAAGGATTATTAGGGAGGGTAGGGTTGTATCATAGCATGGTTCTAGAAGCTTACACTTTTTCTTACATTGGTAGGAGGTAGGTATGGTTGACTTGTTTTTTTGAGTGTCTATAGATTATGTTGTTTTGTGATGTCATATATACCTTTGTTTTACTACATGGCGCTTTTAATGTTTCTAAAAATTCCGTAGCTCTTTATTTTGTTTTTTTAGTGTTGTTTGCTTGTCGATTGTGTGTTGTCGAACCGGGGGGTCTCTCTGGAAGCAGCCTCTCTATCCGCAAGGATAGGGGTAAGTTCTGTCTACATCCCACCCTACTCATAGCTTTGCTAATTGTGGGATTTACTGGGTAAGGTTGTTGTTGTTGTATTTCAAAATTGGAGTCTCCGACGGATCCTCAACCTTGCTATTAGCAAAGTATGGGGTTGTTTGGTAAGGCTCTTAATGAGCCTCTGAATTATTCAACGCTGAATGATTCAGCATTCAGCGCGTTTGTTCAGCATCTGAATGGAATGGTTAGGACTGAACCATTAAGACTTGGGATGTTGTTGAACCATTAAGCACTGACTGAATCCATTTTACTTCCCCTACCAATGTGGGACAAGAAGACTAAACATTTAGAGGTCCAACAAAATATTACTTATGGTTTAACACTTAACCATTTAGATACTCTTAACCATTCAGACTTCTTAATAATTCAATAATTCGGCACTTAATCAACCAAACACCCATAAGTATAATTACTCCTTTGTAAAGTCTTTGGCTATTTATTTTATGAAATCGATGACTCTGTATTCAAGCCATTCATATTCAATTGTTATACTTACTTTGCTAATAAAACATTACTGATAACGCAACAAAGCTTATTTTGTATAAATTTAGGCCAAACAACGTTTAGTGGTATATACAACACCACATCTTGTCATCTTACCTTTAGGAACATTAGTTATAAGTTAGGTAAAAAAACAATAAACTTACTTGGTCCAAGTGTTAGGATCCTAAGCAAAATAAATTACATTTCTAATGTTTACCGAGTGAGTACAGATGATAAGATATTAAGATGGGTCATTGATGTCATCTCCACCTTGGATTATTCTACAAAGCAGACCTCCAGTCAGGGTCCGGGATCCACTGGGATGATCAAGTCAGTTTACATTGTCAATATATAGGTTCGGCGAAGGGGTTGCACCACCCCTACAACAATTTTTCACACGTCGTAGGGGTGACAAAAGAACCCAACGCCTCAAACATATTAAACAGGTGATGGAACATGTATCCGGGCATGAGATTAGCTTGATGATCACTCAAGTTCTCCTCGACTTAGTATAAAGAATATCAAAAAGATGACGGGCATGTCATGTAATAAGATGAACAAATTTACCATTTCATGTTCGACATTACACATAACCAACATACTTGCACTAACGCAATATGTACAACCAACCCGCGAAAGGATGTACAACTTTTTACTTGGAAATCATGCATGTTTTGGCTTGTTGGTTCACAAGATTAAACCATCAAGATTGATGAATGGTAGCTTTATGACACCCGAAGCCACGAGGAACGACAGGATCCACACAGGAAGAATCCATATAAACACCACCTGCAGAATATTCTTTCCTGAAAGCCAACAAAATAATGAATGAACACAAACCTTAGAAGTAGGGCTGACAAATTGTGTATACCCAACCTGTTAAGACACGAACACGATAAGACACGAACATGAAACATGTAGACACGAACACGACACGACACGATAACTTATCATGTCATTTTTTTCCGAACCCGAACTTGTTTGTACCAGGTTAACACGAGAATATTTGTTTATACAAGGTTAACACGATAAGACATAAACCAGTTTTACAAACCCGACACTATAAAGGGCACCATCAAGCACTAAAAAGTAGAATTCCACCTAGTAAAATGTATAACTCCAGTAGCCCACCCCACAACCTATAATTAAAAAAAAAAATCCTTAACATGTTTCAACGGGTAATAAACATGTATTTAACCTGTTTAGACACGAAAATTAACATGTATATTCGTGTCTACCTGTTAAGGACACGGAACATGTTAACGTCATACCTGGGCCTGTTAAGGTCGTATAGGTTCGTGTGATGTATTCGTGTTCATGTCTGAAATTGCCAGCCCAACTTAGAAGATAAACCATGAACATAGATGCAACTAAACATGCAAATTCTACAAATTTAACTAAACAAATCTATCCAGTTTGAACTAATTACTGAAAACATGAATGATTGGATTACCAGCTGAACTAGATGGACCTTCGGTTTGATCAATAAGCCATTCGCCAGTCTCTCGAAGTTTCTTTTCCACATCTCCTTCTGTCGTCCCAATTGAATTCGACAGAATTTGATCAAACAGAGTCTTTTCCTGCTCAGATTCCCTGCACAAAAACACTTATCTAATAATGTAATAGCTAAACATCTAATAGAACCATTCAAATTAAAATCAATCACATAGTTTAGCAAGATTTCAAATCACAAACAATATCCATTTAGTTGTGAATATTGTGACATTGCTAGAATGAGTTGTCCACCTGACATATATGAGTAGTGCAATGAAAAAAACAATTATTAAATGAATCTTATTAATGTTAACAAAATATATTTAAAAAGTTAAAATTAATTTAAATGTTAAATAAATTATTAATATTAATTATTAGGTTTTTTTTATTATTCAGTACCGTTATGGTGTACGTTTTTTTTTAAACTTCAAGACATTCCGTTATAAATTTGGTAGAAAAAAAAAACAAAAACGAGTCGTACAACTGATACCGGGCACAATTGTTTTTTTAAGCATTCAAAGCTACATCGATTACGAGAATGGTACTAGGAGTACAACTGATACCGTCCGAACAATATTGGTATTGATATAAGTATGTGCATCAGTGGAGTTTGAACTGCATTCTCGGTAAAACGAGGGGCAGACTCAATACATATAATTTTTCATTAAAAAAACTAGACTACGAAAAATATTTGTATCGATATAATTTTCTATCGATGTAAAACACGTGTCAGTTGCTATACCCGATCTCCGAATCGCACCGGTATACGCCACAACACGTGTGCGTTAGCTCCATCTAGTTTAACACAAATTCAAACCCCTACAAAAAAAAAAAAAAAAAAAAAACATTAAGCAAATTAGATGATGAAAATGACCTGTTGAGATCACGGTCTTTGTAAATTCCAGCTCCAATGACTCGTTCCACTTCAGCAACTGAGGGTTTGTTCTCTGTTTGTTGTTTTCCGGCGAGAACAGACGGCGGTTGCAGTGGGGTGGCGGTGTTTTTTCCGGCGAGGTTGGGGTTTAGTGTCAGGGTCTGGAAGAGAAGATAGAATTGGAGGTCTGTTAATGGAGATTGAAGTAAAGCTAAACATCTCTATTTCGTTAATTATTGATCTGTAACAACCAGGTGAGGAAGATAATATTATTGTTATTCATCTATGTTATCTTGAGAAAGTTACAAGTGGATCCAATTGTTTAGAGAAATGACCAATTAGTTCCTTATTTTTTTTATTGGAATAAGATATCTTTTAATCTTACTAAATTTGCTGGGTTAGCCACGTATTACGAAATGCTACGTTTCGTACCATACGAAATTCGTATGCATACCAATTCGACACCAATTCATATACCATACGGAAATACGGACACCTATGACATCAGTTCAGTGTTTTTCAAGACTGGATCAGATCTTGGGTAAGATTTACTAGTATGTGCGTATAATAAAAGGAAAGTAAGAGCGGCGTATATAAAAATTAGGTTTTATAAGTTTAGATATTTTAACATTTAACACCCTTCGTCTGTATTAATTTGTATTTGGTTCTCAAACTTGTAAATTTATGCATAAAAAGCATAAAACTAATGTTAAATATATATAAATTTATAAAATTTGTATACATCGAACCAGACTCAATGGTACACTGTACTGGATCATACCAAAATGAACCTACCCTCTCCATACTAAATTCGTCATATCTAGCGAATAACGAACCCGAACCATGTAGACGAACCGGACCTAGTGTTTAACTTTTATTTATATATTTTCTTTTTTGTATTTAGAAACATGCTATTACATCAATTACATTGTATAAGATAGGTTGGTGATGTGCTCATGTTATTTTGGTGTAATTGTACATTGGTGATTGGCTAGTCACTCGCTAGCCGTTAGGCGTTGGAATAAAATTTGTTAGTCGTTAAAAAAAACATCAATTACATGTAAACCAATAACAAGCATATTTTATCTTGTGCTTTAGGATTAACTTGTACATATTTATTTTTTTAATATAGATGGAATGAAATCATTGAGCAAACAAATATTGGTCCTCAGTCTCCTTTCAAATGGAGCAAAGTTGCGACTCCGAAGGTAAATTGTTTTGTATGGCACGCGGCAAGTAACAAAATACCAACGCCAGACGGTTTGATGGCTAGGGGGTTGCTAGTAAGAGACGGACGATGCCCTAACTGCGGTATTCATTAGGAGACTGCAGAATTGCAGATCATATGCTAGTATCATGCTTGGCGCCTAAATCAGTATGGTGGTGAATGTTTGTGTGGGTTAAAATTCCGGTTCCCACCCCTATTCGAGTCTGTAAATCAGATCTTACAATACGTCCTAGAGCTGGAGATGGCCAAAGAAAAGAGAGAGTTAACGTATGCCATTTGTTTGATGACGTCTTGGAGGTTGTAGATCACGAGGAATGACAAGATCTTCAAAGGCGTTAACACAACATGATTAACACCTGTACACTACCCTATGGACACTTCTATTAACCATACTATTTAGGAACTATTATACCCACTCCTAAACTTGATACTCATCACAGGTCCTATGTACCAAATTAATTTCTTACATGACACTTTATAACCATAAGAGGTTTTATTGGTAAGTAAAGACAATCAGTAATTCAATACGGTATATAAATCATGTTGAAAAGAATTGTCTCTAATTTTTAGTTAACACATGAGTACTTGATCAAGATTTTGCTAAAAAAAACTAGGATGGCATCAACAATCAAACATCTCTCCCTGGAAAACAGTTTTGTGTTGATTATATTCATAAGAACATAAGGTTTAATCATGTGTACCTGATTTGTTTAACCGTTTAGAAACCTCAGTAATGAAAGACATCATCATCTTGATCGGGTTCCCTTTAGGGTATGCAGTTCTGATGGTTTATGTGTTCTTGAGTTATGAACACATTGAGAGAGAGAGATAGGAGATGGCTAATGGTGTTATGTTATGATTGTGAGTCCACCCTAATCTCATAATAACCTCTCTATTTATGCATACCCAGGGGACACCCTAATAAGGCCCACCTAATGATAGTCCGCCCATCAAAGACATATCTGTTATTGGGCTTAGGATAATATTAATAATTGATCATCATAATATAAATGATTACTAGGTTAGAGTCCCGTGGGGACCCACGGTTCACCCGAAAGTAAAATGAAAAAAGTAGGAAAATAAGAATTGTATTATGCAAGTTGTTTTGGTTACTAAATGTTTGATAATGCAATATGTATGAATTTTGATGTTAAATGCAAAATGTCATCTAACAGTTTAAGCAAGAACGATACAAACAGGACTAAACGTACCAATTCATTTGTAACAGTGCATCCAAAACCAGGTAAACCATCATAGTTGGATACTTGAAATTGTTGCATATTCAAACTCATTGGTTCTTGTAAACATTGTTAGCTTCTTCTAAAACATTGTCAGTAAGGACTTTGAATAATTTCATTTGACAACTATATTTGTTAAAAGTAATAACATGAAAACGGTTAAATTCCTTTTTTTCAAAACAAATTAAATCACCAATCTGGAGACGAAGATCATTTTGGAATTTCACCCAACCATTACAAAAAATATAGTTACGACCAATCTTTTTAATTGACACGTTCCAATGATGTTCGTCATCTACATACATACTAACTGGCAAGTTAGGGACTACAAGTCAAATGTATACACACGGTGCATCTTCAAGTCAAATGGCAAACCATTTAACATGTCATTCATTACATGCCAGGTTCTAACATACATACACCTATATGTTAGATAGGACTACATAATATGTTAGATGACAACGAACATTACAAAATTCTTTATTTGTAACATGTAAAATATGTATATGAACACCTGTATATTTGTACAATCAGATATAAACCAATTGTGTAATCGGTGCAACCAAGTCATTATACAGGACTGGTGAATTCTAAGAATTTCTAAGAATGTGCTTGACTTCCAAGTTAGAGATTTGAAACATAAAATAAAAGTGCTCATGTAAATCTCTCAAACCACATGCACAACAAAGAATTCAAACAATGATTAATATTGGAATCATACTAAAAAGGTGCAGATTAGTAAGTGCAAGCTTATTCTTCACAAACAAAGCTAAAGATGCCATTCAAACAAATATTTGCATTTCAAAGTAGGTTTTTTTTTTTAAATAAAAGCTTAGCTCGTACATAGAAGTCTTTAAAAGCTTTGTGCCAAACATAACCATAACTTAACTTATCTCCATCATAGTTAACTCATTTGTTCCTTCGGCTCACACACAGATACAAGAACATGAGCATTAAAGAAGCAACATATATGCCTTTAAATAATTGAACTCCCTATATTCTTTAGAAAAATGTGGCAAACATATATCTAAACGGGTAAACTTATTTAAAAACTTCATGTAGATAAGAGTTAAGAAATGTACAAACAACTATAACCACTTTTGAACATGTCTCCATGGGTATCCGGCCTTCCAAAAATGATATCTCATATATAATAAATACAATATCAACAGGTTAATAACTAACAAAATCCAAATAGGTATTAATTTCACTACAGGTAAAAAAAAGAGAAGAATTTCCTATGAAAATAGAAGCTTTCAATTATCAAACTCATTAAGATCTTAACCTTCAGTTCGATAAAGACATAACAATTACTCACGTGTTCGTTTAGAACAACTTAAGTTGATATATAATATGCATGTCACATAAATAACTGTGTTATGTGGTATTTTTGTCTTGCTCTATCACATTCTACGTCTTCTTCATATTCACTTTTTAACCAATAATCAAAACACTTTATGCATCTCGCCTATATCTAACAAAATAGTAGACTTCTCTGTTTGAATTTGTTTTACCTATGGCAATGAGATAAAGAATTTATTTTTTTTTAGCAAATTGATGATGGCTGAAATCATAAGATTTAGAGCGAATCGAAGAAACAAACCATACCTATTGAATCACCTGATACAATACACAATGTATATACATACATCCACAAATGGTGTTCGAAGAAGCAAAATTCAGTGACACTGCGTAGCACTCAAGCGGTCTTTATTAGCATCTAATACAATAACTTGTCAAGAAATTTGCCTAAGAGGAATGTCAACTGTTTTTGGATTTCTGCATCAGGAAGCAAAATGATTCTTTGAGATAATAAATCAACTATCCAATAAGCTACAACATGTCTAATCATATAAACTTAAGTGTCTTTTTATCAAAGATATAACCATTCAAAAGGAATTCAACTCAGCAAGAATCATGAGCAAATGGCTTATCTACTCACTAAGGCACTTTCAAAAGAAACATTTGTGTACTTTAGAGTTTAGACACAAGCTTGGACTCTAAAAATCTGAATTAGCAGAAGGTGATACTTTTCACTAACAGAATAAAGAAGATTCAATAGTACGTGACCATATGACCACATTTCCATTTTTTTTACTGTATCAAACTTTAATATTTTATCACAGTTTAATTCAACAATATTTAACTTTTTGCCAAATACATTTTTTTTTTTACTTTTTTATCTTTGACATAACCCACATAACATATATGTATAAATACAAATTTTATGTGATTAACAGAGTATCATTTTGAGTGAACCTACCCTGCCCCTGCTTAAGAAAAGATCGTAGCCAGCCTAACCAAACCTAAGCCAAACCTAGTAGCTCTAATGCAATTGAAAAGAGAGAACATGGAACATAAATTAAGAGAAGAAAGAACCATGTTAAGAATGTCTTTAAAGATTTATGTTGAAACCTCACCAGTCAATACCATCTTTCAAGCATCAGTTGTCAACAAAAATATAAGCTCCACCACTGAAAACTGACCAAACAGTAAGAACACATATTATTAGTTTTAAAAATGGTACTACACTTCAACTTAGCTCTAATTGTGAGGTTTGAAGAGCTGTAAGAAGAATCAACGACCTTGTTGTGAAATCAAGAACCTTGTTGCATACATACCAGTTGCCATGTGAAAGAATGGTAAAAAAAATAACACTTTCATGCCGGTCAATGTCAGACTCATGAACGGTTTCCATGTCATCTTCTAGTTGGGCCATTTGGTTCGGCTATTCATTCATTGTATCCGATAACTGAATTTCCCTTCTGCTAACATTTAATGTTACAAACTCAAAACAATCAGCATAAAGAACTCATAAATTTGCAAAAAATAACAAAAGGAATCGGCATTAATGAAAGTGAATAACTAAAAAGGATCATTAGGGCATACCCTTATGTTAGAAACACCATCGGTGTAGCAAACACGCTATTTTGGGCTTTTAAATATATGTAATCAAACTCAAATACAAGAAACCTATTGAAAGATTAGCATATAGATAGGAAGTTGAATTAAAGTAGATTAAAGTTGTATATTTTGAAAATTCGAAAACTTTAAATATAATAAGGTTCCAAACTTTTCCATATGTTGTAGTGAGTTGTACATTTATGCTATGACACCTCTTTGCTGGAAAACACAAGTCCATTAGTTGACTCGAAATCAGGCGGGTTGAATATTTACTTCCACGATCCATCGCAGACAAAAAAAGACCATAATTGATCATCTTTTCTACACGAAATGATGCATGATTGACAATCAATTGTTCAAAACAAACTTTCTTTTTAAAAGTTTGACGAGTTAAACCTATTAGAAAACTGAAGAAGTTTTGTAGAGATAACAACAATAACAACAAAATTAAGCTCTCTTCATACGACTAATGCTATTTGTGTAAGCTTCACACAAACATGTGAGTAAGGATGCCAACCAATGAGGTCAATATGAAATAGATAAAAACATAGGAAATAATAATAATATATAGTAAACCAAAACAAAATTTATCTACGTAAATACTTTTGAGTTATTATATTGAAGCAATAGAGAACTGAAAAAACCTGAGATGCACTACTGCGCATAGGATGTACAGCTGATTGAGCAGACTTGTAAAGGCCAAAACCCATGTGCAGATTCGCAAACAAAATCTGAATTTCACAGAATAATTATAATTTCTGGAAAACAAAATATCTCATAAAACATCACATGATATTGTTAACGACTTAGCGCATAAACCTACGTTCGGTTCAGTGACTATCAAACCTAACACGAGATTATCAACCACACATGATATCGCTAATACATATAAAAAATACGAAACTGCAACAAATCTAAAACCAACATCTTATTTAAAAAAACTTTTCATAACCGTAAATCAGACAACTAAGTTCATCAGCACGTCGGCCGCTTTTATGATTTTTTTTTTACCTAAACAGATGGTGGAATTACCTAAATAAATTTTCCAGTTGCTAAAAATTGGTTTGTTGATTAAAATATTTGTCTTTAAATAATTTAACTCCCTAAACAGATAATGCTTAAATCCATGGTTGGAATACTACTATTTGTTTGTACTTTGTACCAAGAACCAGTAAACAGAATTGCATCCCAAGCTGTTTGAAGGTGATCCCAGCTCGTGTTAAACTCACCATTCATCATCTTCTTGCCAGCGGCTTTCTTTTTAGTCTTTACATGAAAAATTAACGGACAACCCGGGTTAAAACACCATAAACAACATCAGAAAACATTAATGGATAATCCGATAACGAATTCATGGAAACACATCTATAAAACACCAAACCCTAATTCCAACAGATATATAGAAAGAAAATCATAAATAGGTCTGAACACCATTGAACCAGCCAAAAAGGGCTGAAACATTTATCCATTGAACCAGCCAGAAAAGGGCTGAAAAGATGACCCGATATGTATGTGTGTGTGTGTGTATATAATTAATAATAGATAATGCAACTATAAATCTTAAAATAATGGCAGATCTAAAAACATAACAATCTAGCAAAACAGATCCGAAACATATGTGTATTTAAATTGAAACCCTAAACTGAAACGCAAATCTGTAAAAATCCAAGCCATTAACGATTGTATGACGAAAATCATATATATTCATTCGATTTACATGAAGACGAAATCGAGTATACGATAAATCGATGAAATCATGATATTATAATAGATGCGGCGCAATGTAAGAATCGTTACCTGAAATGCAAATAAACTCACGTAGATGAAAGAAAAGAGTCAGAAACTGATGTTTAAAAGCAAAAATCGATTAGAATATATTATCAAAATTAAACAGAGATAGCCGATTGACAAGAAAATCATATTTAAAACCCTAAGTACAAAACATCAGCCAAGTCGAAAAGCTACCTTGAGATGGAAGATGGAAGGACATAGAAAAGAGAAGAACATAGTTGAAGGATTAGATCAGGGTGTGGGCCTTTGATTGTTGAAGGTATAAGTGTTGTAAAGAGAAAAGAGAAGAACATAGTTGAGGCTGGTGTTTGAGGCATGTTAGGGTTTGAAAGAAGTCGGGTATAGTCCGAGCTCCATTTTACCGAATAACTAAGTTGGAGGGAGACGTGGACACTCTTAAAAGCCTTGATTCAACCCAAGTGACCTCAATTATTATATAGATAGATATATAGATATAGATTACGTCTATAGTGATTTATTTGATGAACTAATACATACAACTTTTAATTCCATAGTTTGGTGTATAAATTTCTATATTACAACTCCAATACTGTAAACACTTAAATTTATGTTTTCTACAGCTTATAAATAGCCATGGCAAGAAGCAACATGTCAAAAGCAATCTTTGGCAATAATCATTTAAAATTAAACTTTGTATAATCTTTAGTGCAATATAACGGGGAGTTTGGAAAATGGATGAAATAATATATACACCTCTGCAATTTAATTGGAAGTTTAATAAATACGACAAAAGTAGCCTCAGCAACACCTCCACCTCCAACTACAATCCTGCTCCAATAATACATGGATAAGCGAACTAATTTATAACCTTGATATATTATTAGTTAGCATCAAGGGTAAAAGAAACAAAAAAAATACCAGTAACACATGTTATTTGGGATAGTATAGCTAATAGTATCATTTTGACCAATTAACTAAAATTATAATTCTGGCCCATTCAATTAAATGGTATTTTGACTCGTTTACTAAAAGTGATTAGTTTGACTTGTTCACTAAAAAGAATGTTTGGCGCATTTAATAAAGTATCTCCTGAACCGTTTACTAAAATTGGTAACCTTCACCCTTACTAACATGGTAACCTCTTACCTATTTATTAAAGATGGTAATCTTGACCCATCCGCAAAATGGTAAGGTTAACCCGTTTACCAACATGGTTACTAAAATGTGTAATGCTGACCTGTTTAAAAAATGTTAATTTTACCCATTTACTAAACATGGTAACCTTTACACGTTTACTTAAAAAAAGGTGACCTTTGACCCGTTCACTAAACATGACAACCTTGACACGTTTACTGAAGGCGACCTTTGACCCATTTACTAAACATGGTAACCTTAACACATTAAAAGAAGGCGACATTTGACCCCTTTACTAAAGGATGGTAATCTTGACCCGTTTTTTATCTTGTCATCCTAACATGTGACAATACATAAATGCTTATTAGGATGACCGAATGCTATATCATTCATGAGCATACTATTCCACTACACATGAACCTCAAACAGAATGAAAGCCTGCTTTAAACAACAGCAAGAACAAAAAGGGTTATTAAAATCCTCCCCAGTACACAAAATTATGTGCCAATCATCAATGTATTTCATAAAATCCCAACCATGCGAATAAACAATAACATGTTTATAATGCTATAAATGAAGGAAACTGCAATTTAATTTGCATTTTGCAAAACATAGGCACAGCTAAACGATTCCAAGATTTGATACCAAGCATATAATAAAACTGACCTTTTTTCATATTTAATAAGGATCATAGTTAAGAACCGAGATCATACCCGAAGACCAGCCATTGTCGTCCAATAAGTACAAAATAAACACCCCATTGCCTTCGTCAGGGCTTGAGATTGCATCACCTTACTTTGTAATATCAGCTATAACATGAATCAAAATCAAGGACAAAAAGGGTTAAAAAAATCATCCCTGGTACACAAAATTTTATGTAGAGCATCAATATTTTCATAAAACCCCTAATTTATGTGAATAAACAGTAACACGATTGTATGAGAAATATTGTATTAATAACTTTTATTAACTTGTAGCTATTATATGATATTGTATGACAAATACTATATAAATATTGAAATTTCTTACCTTCTTGTACTGATCCCGGTCCTGAATCAACTCACAATTACTATATAAACATGAGCTCCCATGTAGGCTAGTAGTGCAGGTCATGTTTTAGTGTCAGCAACCGTGGCTTGTTGTATCTACAGCTGACATTTACAACATCAAACATTTAAAAATTAACGAAATAATATTATTCTTCGAAGCTTGATTAATAACGAAATAATAATATTTTTCGAAACTTGATCACAATAAGAAAGATTTGCATAACATGATATCAGAATGAGGGTGGTAATTTTGATTAGTTGAAGTGATGTCATTCCCATTGATAACAATGGCAATACTGAATTGTTTCTTGATTGTCTACCAAATAACAATAGGTGTCTAACCAAGGAATTGCAGAGTGAACCCCATCAAAACCACAACTTGGATCCAATATTTGACCAGTTACATTCATAACATATGCGTGTTAGCTACATGACACAATTTCTACCCATTTACTTGTGAACGGGTCAGTTAGGATTTTATTTTGTTAGCTAAAGAGTCAAGTGTAAAGTATAAGAATATTGGCTACAAATGAAACGGCTCAAATGGTGATTACCATATATGATGAATAGGGAACCCACATAACCTTGCACAAAGACGTATTTATATCCACCCTGCATTATGCATTATGTAAAGATTAATAGGTAGCATATGTTTAAAAGATTAAACTAATCATATATATTGAAAAGCAATAGTTATTATAGGTGTACAATAAAAGCAATAAATAAGGAGACAGAGTAGTGGAGATAGTAAGTTTTACCTTTAAAGGTAAAGCATGAACAAATGACTCCTCATTAAAAAGGGCAAAACCATTTGAAGCACTAAATAGAAGTACAATATTTATTAGGTATGAATGATCCAAAGAAACATACTTTAATCGACCAAAAAGATAAAACAGAAGCAATGACACTCAATGATAACAATATATATTAATTAACACCTAAAATTTACTAATGGGACCATTAACAAAATATACAACACTACAAAAGATTAGTAAACTTGGATATTAACAAACTTTAACCATCTCCGACCAAATCATACAACACCCTCTATCCGAAAGAAGGTTGAATCTCATTAACAATCTTGGATGCAGCAAAAAAAAGGATATTAACAACTCAAATACATGTCAATCATGATAACATTCCATCATTTTCAGATGAAATTCTAACCCAAAAAAAACACATTAAACTTTGTATATCAAAGTAACTCAATCTAACAACATAAGTTTAAAAAAACGTAAAACGATATCTCATGGCTATCAAGTGATATAAAGGTTTAAATCTGGCCTCTTCCAATGAATGCTTTGAAATGTAATTCTTAAGGTTTGGAATTATAAATGGGTCAATAGACGAAATCAATAAAAATTACCAATCTCTCCCAAACATTGATTTTACACTATCATACATCTATATGGTATCAATAATTTGTCCTGTGCAAAAGGGTTTGGACCGAAAAAATAAAAATAAAGACATCAAATGGAACACACTCATATACACATAACATAAAAAAAGAAATAAATTGCAGAGCAGACTAAACATTGTGAAGCAAAGGTAGATTATGAGATTAATACAAGTGTACGATAATACAAAAGCAAAGCATGTTTGATGTTTGAAACTTTAAACATAACATCATCATCGATATTAAAGGTGTTTATTAAAACAGGCTTGAAATCAGGTTGACTAAATCTGCGAATACTTCTTTGACCACATTCTGAATATTTTATAAGCAATTAGTAGACCAATTACAATTGCAAGAGCATTATTATAAAATACTACTCTAAATATCTGAATAAAAACAGTTTGAAGGTGTATGCATTAATTTAAAAGAAGACTTCAAGCGACTTTCAACCTCCCATTTGATAAATTCCCCTTTCGGCTACTTTTATCCCATTTCAATCTGTTCACCCATGACCCATTTGAGAAAAAAACATAACCCAAAACAACCACACATGAATAAATGGGTCAAAATTTGTCACTTCTACTTGATATATATAACTTACGTATGTGCACCAAGCTCCTTAACATCATGCTCAACAGTGAAATCATAGCGTCCTCCTGCTCTTATTGTTTCAACCGGTGTTTTAGTTGTATCCAAAAGCAGTATTCTCTGCCTTTCTGTTTGTATTTCTGCCTGTCGTAAAATTACTCAAGTCAATACTTGCGTAAACATTTTCTTTACATTTTAATGGTTATAAGCATGGTTGTAAATTTGTAAATCAATCAAAAATCGCCAAACAAATTTAACAAATTAAGATGTATTTAAACTTTCTGCACCTTATTATATAAAATGTACACAAAATACAAAAATATGCATTCCAATTAAGCATAAAGCGATATATACTCAATTACTCATGATAGTGTGATCCAATTAGTCATTTATACTACCGCCAATAAATAACCACAAAAGAACATTTCTAATAATGTGACTAAAATAGATCTTGGTTAGTAAACTATAAACACAAAATTTAAAAACAGCATTAACAATGGTCTAAGGTTAATTTTGTAGAAATCATATAATAGCATAATACATTGAGCATGACATCAACGTCTTTTCTTTTGTGAGATACTGAGCTCATTTTCTTTCTTGAGAAAAAATCCCAAAAAGTTTGCAAGCACCTAAACACGCTCAAATTAGCAAGATACCATAGTTATCAAAGGCGATCAGTGATCACCTTGACCACCTGGAGATGATGAACTGAAACAAAATCTTTAACCCATCTCCAATCGAAAGCAAACTGTAAAAATAAAAAGGAGATCTAGAACATCGTGATTAATGGCAAGAAAAATACTTAAAAATCAATGTCAGAGACAAAAAGATTTATGTATAACACACACAATAAATATCTCCGATGAAAACAATTAGAAACTGCAAACTTAAAGAGGAAAAACATATATCTAAATATAATATGATTTAGGGTATTGAATACCTAAATCTGAAAGATTAAAAACGAAGAATCATGATACGGATGATTTAAAATAGAAAGAATTTACCTGAAGTTGATTATATAGGAGATTATTTAGATGGTTTGCTGAGTCGATTGAAGACAATAGCAATGGAATTTAGGTTTAAATGAAACAAAAAAAACATATCTACACATGTATAAAATATGGATATACATATCTGCATATATATATATACACACATATATGAAAACCAAGAACGATAAATAAAAAATCAAAATTTCTGAACGACTAACGACATAAACCTGAAGTCATAAACCACCATATCCCCAATTGTTTTCAAACCCTAATAAAAATGAGCTCCAAAAACGCAAGCAGAGACGCAATTCCATCAAAAAAACTAAATTCAAAACCCTAGAACACAAAATCAATTATTCAAGAAACTCAAGAAAACACAAAATCAAATAAATTCAAGATTATAAACATTAGGGTCGGCTCACAAACATCAACTAAAGCAAGAAACATATAATCGACTACGAAATAAAAAAGAAACATACAACAATATGAATACAAGGAGGATGAAAAACTATACAGATCTGTAGTCCACAGACATAGACGATACCTAGTTTGATGTTGGATCTGAATCGATACCTGATAATCGGGAGAGGCACGAAATGATGATAGTATAAAAGATGCGATTATAGAGGCGCGGAATGGAGTCTAGGGTTGAATGAGAAAGAGAGATCCAGTGGCCTTCGTCAATGAGAATGACAATGAAGGGTTCTCAGCGGCGCTAGAGGAGAAAAAAAAAAGAATAAAGGGTTTTTATATGATTGAAGATGGGTAAGTTAGGAGCTCCATATTCGAGTTGGAGCTTACATGGACACTCTAGGAAGGCTCCATTCAACCCAAGTTAACCTCAATTATTATATAGATAGATAATGGCTATCGATAAATATACAAACGTTACGTATATTTATTCCAACATTCTCCCACTTAGCCGAGTAATCATTTATTATGAGTATTACGTAAGTCTGCAGAGATTAATACTCATTTTAGTTCTAAACCCAAAATGTAGCAGAGAAATACAGTCGTTAAGTCTTTATTCGACTTAGGACCCCCATTAATCATACTACACCCAAATTTAAAACTTAACATTAGGATCAATTAACGTTATGCCCTTAGTTGATTTGTTATATTATTGTCTTTATGCCATTATGCTAGCTTAGCATACTAATAGACAAACAAATCATAATGAGGAAAATTAATCATTAATCATTAGTCATTAGTCATAAGTCATTCATAGTACGATATGCAGTTGTACATGGTCATTAGTAATACCATTTTCTCTTAGTTGGCCCGTTAGTGAGACTTATGGGTGATAGACCTTTAGTTATTGGATCCATAAGCATATCATGAATGCATTCGATACAAAATTCTAATTTCCTCTATTTGTTCTTAACATAAGCGAACAATAATTTCGTATCAAACTCTAATGCAGCTCCTCTCAAACTGTTATTGTTCGAGAAATTAGGGCAGCTGACTTTATCACAGTAAGTCTTCAACTTAGTATTTATATGGAGTTAATAAGTTATGAGTCAACTGATAAATTTACCAACAACATTTAATGACCATTCTGCTGTGATCAGCAACACATTATGTCGTGATAGCTTAGGTTGTTGTTAACAGTTCCTTATGACTCCTCCATGAGATAGTTATGTCTGCTAACGTTATGATATACCCCAAAATTGACATCACTTTAGGCTCTCACTTCTTCTTTAGATTATAGTCTCTTGTTTCTTAAAGATACTGTAATGTTCCATTAGATGCTTTTCATCAATCTAGACAAGTCTAGAATTAAGCAACACGAACAAGATCATAAACAAGCATAGACTTAATTTACATAAGTCTTCTAATTAATGAAGCATAAGGTGATAATCTCAAATTATCCTATTATCCTCTAAAAGAGAGTAATGTTGTATGTCACATACTTAAGGACCCGCTTAGAGTACAACTTATGGGATGAAACTAATATCTTGTTGGGTCTATCTCGGTATATTTTTGATTCCTATCACATAAGAGGAATCCCGATGTTCATCATGTCAAAATTATGCATGAACAATGCTTTGACTTAGGTAACATATACTTGTCAAGAGAAACGTCATCTATGTAAGGACAAGTTTTCATTAGTTGCTCCCACTCATCTTGAGGTAGGTTCTTTAATCCACTTAGTTCTTAATGAAGAGAATTTCATTATGATTCTAACACATTTTATACTTGCATCAACCCATACATGGATCTTATTGACTTACAGACTAAGTGTTCTTACCCTTCAGTTTAGAACTTTCAGGTTGCTTAATGAACATGTAGGCTATCGTTATGGAAAGTTGTCTTAATGTCCATCTAATGTGGCTCTTAGTTATTATGAGCTACTAGGACGGTAATGATCCTCGATCAAAGAAATCTTTTGTAATACAGATAAGAAGATTCTTTGATAATCTAATCCCTCCTTGAGTATAATCTATTACAATCAATCTCATCTTACAACGTTCCCATTTGGATCTGGTTTAATTATGAATACCATTAGGTGATTCTACCAAATCCCAAACGTTATTCTAAATTATGGAATGAGTTATGCTAATAATAGCTTTATTCCATTTAGAAGATTGATTGATACTAATGATTTAATTAGAAGAGGTAGGATCAGTAAACTTTCCAAACATCCATTTTGTGTTAGTCAGGCAGGTTACATAATCATCAAATTTAATGGGCTTTTAGACCCAGATGACCTCCTGAGTTGAACATTGGGTTTATTATGATACAAACTTAACTTTAGTTAGGTGTTTTTATTTTCAGGTATATAAGGAGCAATATTAGTTTCTAAGTGTGTAAGATTTGGTGCAGTAAGGTGTACAAGAGGAATAATCGAAGTTAGATTTGAAGTTAAACTTAACAGGTCTCGAATTTTAATGAGTCTCTCCCCCGCATCTTGTACTTCCGAAAAGTCATAATAAGGACTTTTACTGTTCTCACTTACCTTAGAGATCTTAATGAATTCAGCATGCTTAAGATCTAACATTTGAAAGATCCATAGATTTTAGTAGAGAAAACAACCTAACGATGTTTATTGTCGTTTCTCTTGATGAGGATTACTTTAGTAAGAAATATAAGTTCGCCCATATTTAGGCATCCACAAAACTTTGTTAGGAGTACATTAAATGCTAAGGAGACAAGTTGTGATAGAGCGTTGTCCAGTGAAAGAGGTGTAATTTGAGGATAGATCAAATTGTCGTTCCCCCCACCTCTGTAACTTTTGCAAGTCATAAGTAGGGCATCTAATGCTCCCACTGATCTTTTAGGTCTCTTAGTACCTCCACATAATAAGTTTTAGCGATGTGCGTGTACGAGAATATTTCATATATTTTATACTTGATTTCCCTTATTCGTCCAGATTTCATAAGAAATTTTAAGGACATACTTAGAGGGAATCTTATTAAGTATATATGAATTGATTTCTTTAATACTTTGGTCGGTAGGAAACAAGTTAGATACAATCAGATATTTATCTAAGCTCCACTAATGTCAATTAATTATGACTTGTGATGGAAACCCATTTATTCCTTTCGCCATTTAATGTTTAGGCATTTAACACATGCTTTAAAGTCATTGAGAATGAGATTTGATAGCCAAACATCCTTTAGTGACCTGATCATGATTTCTCATGAAATTTTGGTCTTAGTGGATGAATTGCACGGGTCTCATTTTCCTTTGTTAAATTCTCATTTTCATGATAACAAAGTTGTGAAAATATTATTGGATCATCTAGTTTTATTTCATAAGGTTTCTATTCAGATAATGACAACAAACAATATGAGAGTTTAACTTATTAGTGGCTTTGGGTTGGTCATTAAAACCGTGTAACTGTTAAAATTGTAGCTTTTAGTATTGATACTAAATTCTGAGTAATCTCAAGAATATCGTAAGGTATCATAAAGCTTCAACACTAAGCTCAGTTATTAATGGTTAATAGACCCTTAATTTTGCCACCAATTCTCATCTTAAGTGTTTGTTGAATTATGGTAAGGAAACATATAAAACTAGACTCAACCGTCATGTGTTAACTGGAATTCATTAGCATTTGTGGAGTTAAATATCTTTAATTAGGCACTACATATCTTAGCCAGCTGTTCTCTTTACTTATGGGTAATCTTATTTCCTATGCCTATTCTTAATGGCACAGTTTTGCTTAGAAAGACTTTCCCTTTGGAGAAACTTATAGCTGAAAGTAGTACTTGTATCTTGTTTCTAGACCTTATAATTATCCTCTCTATGGTAATTATTCTTCCTCTTTTAGGTTTTATGGTAGTAAGGTGAATAACATCAACTTTTTCTAGTTTAATGCGTTCCTTTTCCTGTACGTAATTCGCTATCAACACACTCATTTTACTTTGATATTTCTGAGTGTTATTAGTTGATTCATAATGCATCTAATCGTACTTATGGAAAAGTTATTATGCACTAGAAATTTATTGATTTTCATGTGTAACCCCTTAGCTTTATGGTCATGAAATATTAAGATGTATTCACAGATCCCATTTAACCATAGAGTTAGATTTATTTATTTTATGCTTCTTAGGAATTCGTTATATTCTTTCATTTCCATAGATACATAAGTCTTAGGAATTTCAGAATCTTTAATAGCTCACCTGATAGGAATCAGTAAAAGCGTTCTTGATTACCATAAGAGACATTTTGTGTATCCCACTTTCTTATGCTAAATGTTATTCTGTAATACTTTATCAGATAGAGCGTAGGAATGCCATGTCTTAAGAGGTAACTTAATAAGAACAAAATTTAAGAAAACTCTTCTTAGTTTTGATAATTAGAGTGAATTATTTAGTTGAGATAGTAATTTATAGAAGAATGTGAGATTAGTTTCGAGTTATGGGTATTGATGTAAGGCAGACTTAGATTATGATCATTATATAATGAAGGATCATTAATCGTGATGATCAATTTTGTAATGAAGACGTGATAATATCATAACACCAACATAAGCTACTTAAATAACATTCTCTAGCTTTGGCTATACGCTGTTCATTTAAGTATTAAATTGCCGACAGTGAATGTAACCCATCACCTTTGGGCAGAAGTGAGACATTCAAAGTCCTAATGCAATATGCTCAGTTCACCAACATAATCTGTTACACATCACCTTTGGGCAGAAGTGAAACCTTATGGCACTTATGTGAACGAGCTACAATGCTTAACAAGATCTTTATAACGAACTAATGTGACACATCACCTTTGGGCAGAAGTGACACCTCAAAATGTTATTGCAAGTTAAGCAAGGTTTTATAATGTTTTGAATAAACTTGATACATTAGGTTTTATCAAAACTGTAAATTTTATTAGAGATCCCGAAAAAAATAATGGGTTCTCAGTAATCTTATGAGTTCCCGAAAAAAGAAGAGTTCTCGAACTAATGGGTTCTCAAAGAATTTAGTTCTAAAAAAATTATATGAGTTCTCGAATAGTATAAGGGATTCTCGGAAAAATAATGAGTTCCCAGAAACCTTATGAGATCTCGAATAACATAAGGGGTTCTCGAAATTATGAGTTCTCGAAAGTGATGAGTTCCCGGAAGACTTATGAGATCTCGAAGAAATCATGAGTACTCGAAGACTTAATGAGTTCTCAGATATCATAATGAGTTCTCGAATGTCACGATGAGTTCTCAAATATCATAATTAGTTCTCGATATACTAATGAGTTCTCGAATACATTATGAGTACTCGAATAACTTGTGTTTTCGGATAACTTTAACAGTTCTCGGATTTTTTAATAGTTCTCGAACAATATTGGTTCTCGAATACATGATAGTTCTCGATAAATAAGATGGTTCTTGGAAACATTATGGGTTCTCGAAAAACATTATGGTTTTCGAAGATGAATACCTTGACCGAGAACTCCTGTCCGTGAACCTAATCGAAAGCTTTAAAACCGAGAACTTAGGAAAAAAATTCGAGAACCTGAATTCGGAAATTAACTGATAATCCGAGAACCTAAATTCATTAATTCTTAAAACCGAAAACAATTATTAATATCGAAAACAGATAATTATAATAATAAATTGGTTCAAAATTTTAGGGATTTACATAATATCTATTTCCAAATTTAAATAATGACTATCTCCAAAGATATCATAAGATTTCGAAATCTTAACTTAATCATCATTGATTTCGAAAATTCTTTGGAGATAAAGTTATGTCCTAAATTATTGAAAACAAAATTTCAATCAAATTTTAAACCAAAAGCATAATAATTTTCGGTTTTCTTATGATGTTCTTGAAGAACATCAACCGAAAAAAAAAACATAAGCAATATATATATTTTTTTTTATCTCATGAATCCTTAGTTATCTCCGATTAAATTTATGGAGTGGATTCTAACTTAAAATAAAATAAAAAAATCCATCCAAAAAAAATTACCACAAAATATTCTGTGATGTACAGAACCATTATATGATTTCATATTACGAAAATAAAATCAATTTATTTGATTTAATTATCTATCAAATCTCAAAATTTTCGTAAGTGTACATTAATGAAATCAAAGTTTCGTGATTTGCAAAATTTCGATGTCACTAATGAAATAAAAATTTTCGATTTTTTCTTGATTCACGAAACCTTCTGTGAAGTGTGAACTTTTTCCAAATCAAAGTTTTATTTTTTATTTAATTTTGCAAATCAAAATAGAATTGATATAATCAACATAGCTCTGATACCACATGTTGATTATATTCATAAGAACATAAGGTTTAATCATGTGTACCTGATTTGTTTAACCGTTTAGAAACCTCAGTAATGAAAGACATCATCATCTTGATCGGGTTCCCTTTAGGGTATGCAGTTCTGATGGTTTATGTGTTCTTGAGTTATGAACACATTGAGAGAGAGAGAAAGATAGGGGATGGCTAATGGTGTTATGTTATGATTGTGAGTCCACCCTAATCTCATAATAACCTCTCTATTTATGCATACCCAGGGGACACCCTAATAAGGCCCACCTAATGATAGTCCGCCCATCAAAGACATATCTGTTATTGGCTTAGGATAATATTAATAATTGATCATCATAATATAAATGAATATAATGGCTATCGATAAATATACAAACGTTACGTATATTTATTCCAACATTTTGAACTCTTCACCGTCTCAAGGAGGCAACGTTCTGAGCAGATGAAGAGCCCAAACCCACTGTGGCCGCTCCGAAAGAACAATCCTCCTATGTGTCGGGACCACCCCTGCCGCAATATTAGCCAGGTGGTTCTCGACATTCCACACTTAGATTACCGAAATTTCAGAAATTTCAATCCGATCTTTGGTTTTGATTACAGAAATTTCTGCTTCGGGTTCAGCCCTGAACCCGAAGCACACCCTTAATTATAAATATTAAGTGAAAGACTGAAACTTGAATTTGCGTCCGAAGTTCTTGCTTCGTTTCCATATAGATCCATTGACTGGTGCATCAAAAAACTGGTCGAAATCCTCAATAAAAGTACAAAAAAAACTAACAAATTATGGATGCTCATGGCCTGGTTCAAACGCTAAAAATTGGACAACTACATTGAGCATCGTCTTGTCATCCTCATCGTCGTCATCCTCAACCACACCCTCCACTCCTCCACTACCGGAATCTCTTCCTGCACAAGTAGAAATAATGAAATCTCTGTTCTAATTGAAGTCATATGAAATTTAACAATGTACGAGTACCTCAACCTTCTTCTTGGATTCAATTTCTTCAACCACTGGTCCTGGCATCTTTAGTTGATAAAGGTGGCGATGAACAAATAATCTTTGAAATGGCCTGTGGTTGCACAGACGTAAGGATTTTTAAGATGCCTTCCTTTCTTGTTGGCCTTTTTTGTAGGACCTTGTCCAACTCATTGATTACTACGTTTGCATACCAGTTAACTGTTAAGACTGCCTCACCAAGTCACCAACATAATTGGGTTTAAATAAGAACTGAGCTTCCATCTAGAACAGCAGATGACGAGTCAAGGCAGTTTGGCTTGTCTTGTTATGATCTCCAGTTTGAGTTAGTAAAATGATACATTACTAGTTATATATATCATACACAAATATAACTATCTGTATTCAAAGTTAGTAAAAAAAAATGATATTTTCTACTAAATCACTACCCAAACCGAACATGGATTAACTGGCAGTCTAGCACAATGTTAAACTGGGTAAAAGGTGGTTTGACACAAAAGTGACGATTATTGGGATGGACCCAAGCGTCGGGTCGACATAAACACAACCCAAATTGCCAGGCTGCTAAGATCTTTGCTAGAAAAATGGCATAGCCACCTGTAAGGTTTACAAGAGCCTTATCCGATAATACTTGTAACCGCATTTAAGACTTAAACATGAATAAATCAACAAAATAACAAATGGGTTGAATATGATTTCACCCTATGTACAAACTTTACCTTTGATGAATTACAACTAAAAAATGTAACAAAGGCACAACACATTTATCAAAAAACAAGGAGCTATTGATCACCCGACCGCAATGAATACCTGGCCGGATGTCGATCATCGTTACGTTCAAAGCCACCACAAGCGGTAAGAACAGTTGTGAGTATATAGTCATCCACCTCGATACCTTCGGCTTCCATTTGGTACATGAGCTTCATAGCCTCCCTACATAACCCATTCTTTGCATACCCAACAATCATCGCCTTCCACGAAACCAAATTCTTTTCAGGCATGCTATCAAAAACTTCAATCGCGTCGTCAACATACCCACACTTTGAATACATATTGATCAAAGCACTACCTACAAACACATTTGACAAAGCAGGCGATTTGGTAACCGATGAATGTATCAATTTCCCATGCCAGATGTTCTCTAATTTAGCACACGCTTTCAACGCCGAAGAAAATGTGAATGGGTTTGGAATGACGCCTTCACCCACCATTTCTTTTAAAAACTCAAGAGCTTCATACTCATGCCCTAACCGTGCACACCCGGAGATCATAGCCGTCCAAGAGACAACATCTCTAAAAGTCATTCTTTGGAGCACGCTATTCGCGTATGAGTAATATCCGCATTTACAATACAACCATACAAGTGTGCTTGCTATGTAAATGTTATCCTCAATGTGATTCTTGAGTATCTGCGCATGTAATTCTTTGCCCGTCTGTAATGCTTTAATACTCCCACATGCCCTAATCATGCTCACCATTGTTAACTTATTGACAAATATTTTACGCCTTTTCATCACCCTAAAAAGATTAATGGCCTCTTCTCCACGATCATTGCGTGCATACCCTGCTATGATACAAGTCCACGTAACCATGTTTCGTCTTCTCATTCCATCAAATACAATCCGAGAATCTTCCATTACACCACATTTGCATACATATCCACCAACGAAGTCCAAGAAAAACATCATTCCTAAACAACTTTTTAACAATAGTCCCATGTAACTGCCTACCAAATTTCAACGCCTTTTCTTCTCCACAAGCTTTCAAAACACTACAAACCGTAAACTCATTAGGCGCAAACCCATCACACAACATTCTCGAAAACAACACGAACGCGTCTTTACCTCTACCATGTTGAGAACACGCAGTTATCATCGTCGTCCAACACACAACGTCATACTCCCGCATCCTATCAAACACACGAAACGCTTCGTCCAAACAACCACACTGCGCATAAAAATAAACCAACGCGCTTTCCACTATCATATTCCCAAAACACCCTTTTACCACCCAACCATGAAGCTGTCTCCCAAGTTCAAAATCCACCCTCCCATTCCCACTACACATATTCAAACAACACACCAAAGTCTTCGAATTCGCACGAATCCCACTCTCAACAAATTCCATAAACAACCTCAACCCCTCATCTTCATACCCATATTTTAAATACCCATTAAGCATAGCTGTCCAAGAAACAACATTTCTCTCAGACATTTCATCAAACACCTTACGGGCATCCGTTAACCGCCCAATTCTCACATACCCACTAATCAAATTGTTATCAAGAAACACCCTTGACTCCCCAACACCCTTTGCAACAAGAACATGTAACCTCCTGACTTCCTTAATGGAAGTAGAGTTACAAAGCAAGTTACCAAGGTCTGAGGCATTATCATCTGGGTTTGTCTGATAATGGACATAAGTTGCTGAATAACATTTAAAAATATGATCTTTATGGGCACTGGGTCGTTTCTTGAAGGGTTATGGATGTGGTTTAAAGAGGGTGAGTGTGAATATTATTATTAATAATATTAATATGGGTTGAAAACAGAGGTTTGAAGAAGTAAGTGTGATTGTTGAGAGCATGTTTAGGAGGACAGTACAAGACTTGTCATTCAGATAGAACCCTGGTTCCTAGGATTGGTTGAAGCTGTACATAAATGGTGTTAAAAATATCTTATCATTTTTAACAACATACTTTTATACACAGAGTAGCCACATTGTTCTCTTTATCCTTATAAAATTTAATACATTTATCCTATTAATTTAAAGATTTTCAAATACACTCCGTGCCTAGACATGGCAATTGATCGGGTATGATTTATCTCGTACTCATACTCGCTTATAAAATTTTATCTCATACCTGACCCATTATTGTTAGGTATCGTGTATACTTGTTATAAAAAAATAATTGTTTGGATTTTCAGGTATATATATTTTTTACTTACATTTATAATTTTATGTTTTAAATCTATACAATATGTTATTTTGATAAACAGCATATATATCATCATCATAGTAGTATCTAAATATTTAAATAATGAAAATATAGTATAATATTAGTTTCAAATAATAGTTTTTGTATTTCATAGCATATAAGTAATGTTATCAAAATATAAATTTGGAAAAAAAAATTATAATTCAAATATTGAAAACTAGTAGATAATTACTAAGTAATAGTTAGGAAAATAAATATAAAACCCAAAGGTTTTCTGATATATGCTTCGGATAAACGGTTTATAGTTTTATGTAATGAGATTAAGTATTACCTAATCTCATATTTGTCTATTTTTTTCATCCCTACCCGCCCCACACCCCATTTGATAAGTGGAGGAATGTATATTTACCAATTAACAATAACAACCGGTAAAATTATCATGGTAGATCTCTTGGTTGCCGCTTAGCAGTGTGCGGCAGGTAAGCGGACGACTGAACGATTGCTTAGCTCGAAGTTTGTAGATGATGTTGAATGTTGGTTATCAGTGATGGGTTATTGTGGTGGTTCGGAGGCAGAGTAACTGCCGGTGAGCATTCAATTCGAGAGTAAATATGCACAACTACCCGGTATTTATAGGGCAATTGTGGCACCGCATTAATTGAAGGTAATGATTCAGTCGGCGTGAACAGTGACGGGTGTCACTGTTGCCGCTGACAAGGAATGGGTTTTAATATTTTTTATTCGAAGTCGGCTATGTACCGGAGGGTAATAGCCGACTTTGTTTTATTTATTGGGTAATATCTTTTGTGTATTGTCCATCGGTCCTTATGTCTCTTTGTCCAAGTGTATCGGCCTATCCTATCTGATTAGTTCGATCGGTCCTCCTTTGTCCGACTGATGTCTGGTGATCGGTATTTTGGTTTCCATCGGATCGGTTGGTTTTGATATTTCAATTACTTGTTTTTATTGTTTTTCAGATGTTACTTTATTTATGTTTAATTAGTTTAATTACTTTAATTATCCCATCCTATGTTATCAGCCCCCAGTTTGGTGATTTTGTTACTTGTAACGATGGCACCAAACTTATGCATTCCTTTGTAGCCCGAATCATCGCTGGTTTGGTTATGTTTCTGATGTCCGTTCCGTTTGTAGGATGATAGGTTACGTGTCGATTGATTATCAAATAAAATCTGTTGGTTTTTTTTTTTTTTTTTTTAAAACGACACGTGTCAGTTGCTGATTGGCCGTGCACGAACCGACTCACTATTCATTGATTAGACGTTTCTGTCAGTCTTGGAATTCTCCCAAATCACCCTATATATAGCACTGTTCTGTGGTAAAAATTTTTACCTCTCTTCGTTCGGCCTCAGAGCTCTGCTTCCGTTCCATCGTCAGGTAACCGTTCTCAACCCTTGTGTAGTCTCCGTTTCATTATTCTTTTAGCCATGGTTGGTAAAAAGGACATGCACCTTCATTCCTCCGTTGTGTCCGAGCCGACGTTAACGCCTTTTGTAGTAAATATTTTGATACATCAGTTTATAAACCGGTTGTCCCTAAACCGACCCAGCGAATAACCGATTGCCCGAAGGGACACGTTGGTTTTTACACTCGTCACTTCGACTTCGCGTCGGTTCGTCTTCCCTTATCAGTGTTTTTCCTAGAGTTCTTGCAATTTTATAGATTAGATATTCGTCAACTCAGTCCGCTGGGTGCAATGAAAGTTGTACATTTTGAAGTAGTATGCCGGGCTAATGGTGGCGAACCAACTATCGGATTATTTCGTCAGTTTTTTCACTTGACCGTAGCCGGTGATTGGTTCACCGTCGGTGAAATTTCTAAATCGAACTCAATATTAAGTGAGACCTACTCCGGCTTAAAAAATTGGAAGAACCGATCTTCTGGGTTCCCAATAATGTTGTTCCCTTCAAAATGCCTTGGAAAGCTTCTAAAGGTACTCTGAACCCGAAGCAAGAGGATGTTTATGATGGTGACCTTTACGACAAACTGTTGGAAACCCCTACCCCTCTTCAAGTTTTCCCGGAGACTGTTCTAATCTTGACCGGGATAAGCCGTATGTGGCCGTATGAAGGGGTAGAACCCATTGTTAAGAAGGGAACAAGGGTACGGCTGCTGTTGTTTGTAATTGTTTATAATGTTCTGTCAGTGTGTTCCTAATCATTCCTTGTATTTCTTGTCTGCAGAAATGAGTCTCCTAGGTTTTGTTAAGAGGAAAGGCAAGGGTTGCAAGGTCACTTCTCGTGCCCTTGAGGCTACGGAGGACTTCGTGCTTGATCGGACTGCTGCAGTCACTTATAGTATTCCGGAGAAGGAGAAAGACGATGTGTTCAAGAAGCCCATGGATCAAGCGACCAGCAGCCGTGGCAATCTAGATGCCTTCTTGTTTTCTTCTGAGGATCCCCAAAAGGAGGACGAAGTGGTTGCATCGGAACACGACGAACATGTATCGGTTGAGGATAATCACTCGTCAGCCACACAGTCTCCTCCGAGGGGGTTGTCGGAAGGGGTTGTGCTTGGTGTTGAAGCTACTGGTGGTCAAGGAGTCCTGTTAGGAAGGAACATCATAAGAAGAGGAAGGATCCGGAGGATCTTGTGGATGAGACCCCTGAGGGTAAGAAGCAAAAGTCTGCTAGTGTTGATGAGTCCAAGCATCTGAGTACTCGTATGATATCACCGAGACATACGTGCCTCGGTGGCAGGTGAGAAATGGTGACACCTTGACCGATCCTGCAGTGTGCTATCAGATCTTGCATCATGCCATCCCTCCCGGGGAGTTGGACCGGGCCCGGGATAAGAAAGAAGATTACCCTGCTGAGGGCGCCAGTGTATCCATCGTCCGTGCTTTGAGTTCCGTATCAGAACTAGTGCAAAGTTATTTTAAGAAGGTGGCTGTAGAGAAAAAACTCCGAGGGCGAATTACTGAATATCGTGCGGAGATCACGAAGCTTGATGCAAAACTGGCGAAACGGAAAGAAAGGGGACCGGTCTAGTGTGAAGAAGGGGAAAGAGGCTATTCGAGCCTTGGGAGAGATGAAAATGAAACATACTGAGGAATTGGAAGCTCTGCAAGCCAAACTGTCGGCAAAAGAGAAAGAGGTCGAAGAGTTGGAGGAAAAGAATCGTTTGTTGGATGAGCAGAACGTATGCTGACGAAGTCTTCATCGTCTCTACAAGTATGTTTGTATGCTTTTATCTGTAGTGACCTGTATTCTTCTTAACACATTTTATGTCTGTTTGTTTTTAAGGAACGTGTTGACAAGGCTGCTGAAGAGAAAGAAGCGTGGAGGCAGTGCAAGGTTTAACTATGACGAGGCACTTGCTGCTGGGGATAAGGTGATCGATCAACTCAAGATCTTTTTAGAGGATGCTGAGAAGGACAGGGACCGGCTGATTACTGAGGTGATTCCATCGGTCGTTTCGAAGCTGCACAAGTCAACGGAGTTCCTAGAGCCTCTGGGAGAGATGGAAACGCTGTTATATAACTCCGCTTTTCATGATGGCATAGTTGCGGGTTTCGATGGTTGCTCAGCCCGCCTGAAGATTGATGGATCGAAGGGTATGATACGAAGGCTAATACGGTGTATGAGACTGGGGTAAAGGCCTGGGAGTCTACTGTGTATCCGTATGTCGAAGGAATGAAGGAATTGAAGGGTAAGACTTCTGCTGATATTGAGAAGCTTTCTCCTTCAGGTAGCCTTAGCAAGGACGTTCCTTAGCTTTGTTTGTGTATTTTAAGACAATGAATTCTGACCACTTGTTGGTCGTACTTGTATTTTTTTGGCTGCGTCGGATGTCCGACCAGCGTATGGTTCGTGATCTGGTTGTTTATGTAATGTTTATCTTTCTTTTCTTTGATGTTTGGTAGTTATTCTAAGGGACTTCCCCTTTCTACCGAACAGTGGTATGTACAATGACCCTTAATTGGGAGGAGAATTCCCTGTGCTATTCGGAGGGGCTTTCCCTGTTAGTGCCAAATAGTGATCTATTCGGCCGATTAGTTGTTTTTGAGTCGATTATGCAAATAATAAATCACATCAAAAGTTGTCACTTCATTAATACTTTGAAAGGTCGCTGCCTATAAAAGGCTTGTACAAAATGACAGTTTTATTAACCGGCCGCAGTTAAGTCTGGCCTAAGCATAGTACTTTTTGAGCTGAGCCAGATTCCAATGCCTTGGAACGGCCTTTCCTTCACTTGTAGCAAGCTTGCATGACCCTTTCTCATGGACTTCTACTACAACATACGGACCTTCCCAGTTGGGCCCCAACTTCCCTGTGTTCTCCTTTCGGCTTGCTTCATTTGACCGTAGGACCAAATCGCCAGGCCGCACTGTCATGGTCTTAACCCTTTTGTCATAGTACCTTTTCATCTGCTGCTTGTACTTTGCTTCTTGGATGCTTGCATTTGTTCGATACTCTTCCAAGTTGTCCAGGTTAGCTAACAGCCCCTCTTGGTTGGTTTGTTCGTCCATTGTTAATACCCGCTTGGTTGGTAGACCTACTTCCGCGGGGATAACTGCTTCAGTTCCGAACACTAGGCTGAACGGAGTTCTTCCTGTGCTGGTCTTCTCCGTCGTCCTTAGGGACCACAAAACACTGGGTAGTTCACTTAACCATTTCTTTCCATACCTTCCCAATCTGGTTTTCAAACCCTGTAAGATGCTTCGATTCATCCGTTCCACCTGACCGTTTGCCTGTGGATGAGCGACAGAAGCGAACACTTGCTTTATACCCAAACTTTCGCACCAGCTGCGGAATCTCTTGTCTGCAAATTGCGTCCCGTTATCTGTGATCAATTTTCCCGGAAGACCGAAACGGCAAATCAAATTTTCCCAAACGAAAGTAGTTATCTGGTCTCCGGTTATGCTACCAATCGGCTTAACTTCCACCCATTTGGAAAAATAGTCTACTGCCACCAATAAGAATTGGACTCCTCCCTTGGCCTTTGGGAAAGGTCCTAAAAGATCCATCCCCCACTGATAGAAGGGCCATGGGAAGTTATCGGGACTAAACCATGCTTCGGCAATTTAGGAACAGGAGCGTACAATTGGCAGGAGTCGCACCGCTTGACCAGTTCCTCACTATCTTGTCTCATTGTGGGCCAATAATATCCGAGGTTAGCTGCTCGTGTGACCAGGGTGGCCGCACCAGCGTGCATTCCGCACAGCCCCTCGTGCAATTCTTCAAGTAACTTTATACCTTCTTGTTGGAGGATGCATCGGTATGATGGAGACAGGAATCCCTTTCGAAAGAGAGCTCCGTCTATCATTTCGTATGACTTGCTTCGTAGCTTATCTTCCTCGTTCAACGCTTCTCCTTCTAAAGCCTTAATGATTGAGTCCCTCCAGTCGTCCCCCCTTCGGACTTCCAGAACGGTCGTTGGTGCTTGATCTTCCACTGATGCTCTGTCTAACTGTTCAACCAGTACCATTTTTGTTAAATGAGCAAAGGCTACGGAAGCCATCTTGCTTACTGCATCGGCTCCTTTGTTCTTGCTTCGCGGTATCTTGATTATGCGACATCCTTCAAATGAAGTCATCAACTTTCTAACAGCCTCCGCATACTTTTTCATGGTAGCATCTCGTGTCTCAAAGTCGTTGGTTACTTGACTTGCTACCAATTGGGAATCGACAAAAACTTTGAGGTTCTTCACTCCCATTTGACTTGTTATTCGGAGGCCCGCTAGCAGAGCTTCATATTCGGCCATGTTATTTGTACATTTAAAATTGAAGCGAAGAGCATAGGCCGTTTCAATTCCTTCGGGATCCACCAAGATGAGGCCAGCCCCTGCCCCATCCCTACTGGATGCTCCGTCAGTGTATAGACACCATCCCTCATACGTTCCTGAACTTTCAGGTCGATCAATGACCGTGTCAATAATCATTGGGTCTTCAACATGGTTTACATTCTCCACCAAAAAGTCAGCCAAGACTTGTCCTTTTATTGCCAGCCTTGGTTTGTATTCTATCCCGAACGTTCCCAATTCTACTGCCCACTTAGTCAATCTTCCCGCCACTTCTGGACGGCTCATGATTTCTTGAAGCACCGAATTGGTAAGGACTACGATGTGGTGAGCTTGGAAGTACCTGCGTAAGCGCCGAGCCGTATGTGTTAAGGCTAGTGCTAATTTTTCGATTGGCGAGTATCGGAGCTCTGCATCCCGCAGGCACCTGCTCACAAAGAAAATGGGCATGAACCCTTTGGCGCGGCTGGCACACAGGACGCTGCTGATCGCTTCTTTCCCTGCCGCTAGGTAGACAAACAAGGTCTCTTCCGGTTCAGGGACCGTTAGAGAGGGTAGGGTACAAAGATGTTTTTTCATCTGCTGGAATGCTTCTTTGGCCTCATTGGTCCATCTAAAATCAGATTTTCTGGTGTAGCCCTTTAGGACTTTGAAGAAAGGCAGTGACCTTTCGGCCAGTTTGGAAAGGAACCGATTGAGGGCCCCCAATCTACCGTTCAGACTCTGCAGCTCCTTTATAGTTCTTGGGGATCTCATCTCTTGGATTGCTCGGACTTTGTCCGGGTTTGCTTTGATCAATTTCTTAGCCACAATGTGCCCTAAGAATCGCCCTTCTTCCATCCCAAAGAAGCATTTCGAAGGGTTCAACTTCATGTTCACTCTCCTTAAATTATTAAATGTTTCTGCAACGTCAAGGAGCAAACGCTCTTCATCGGGACTCTTTATGACCAGGTCATCAACGTAGGCTTCCATATTTTTCCCGATCTGATCCTGGAAAACTTGATCTATCAGTCTCTGATATGTAGCACCTGCATTCTTAAGACCGAAAGGCATTTTGCGATAGCAGAACAACCCATGACTTGTATGGAAGGCTGTCTTTTCTTCGTCTTCCCTTGCCATTTGTATTTGGTGATACCCCTTGTAAGCGTCCAGGAAGCATTTGAATCGGAAACTGGCCACCGATTCTACTTTGGAGTCGATCTCCGGCAATGGGTAATGATCTTTGGGGCAGGCCTTGTTTAGGTCTCTGTAATCGATGCACATTCTCCATGATCCATTAGCTTTCTCAACCATTACTGGATTTGCGACCCAAGATGGGTATTGAACGGGCTTCATAATACCAGCCTTTTGTAATGCCCGCACTTCATCGGTTACCGCAGCACTCCGATCGGGGGCCAGAGCCCTTTTCTTTTGTACAACTGGAGGTCGATGCGGGTAAACATTTAGATGATGCTCTATTATGTATCGGGAATGCCTGTCATATCACTGGGCTCCCAAGCGAATACATCGGAGTTCCTTTTCAAGTACCGATATAGGTGTTCCTTACACCCCGGACTGAGTGTTCGTCCCACCATCACGACTTGATCAGGATATCGGTCGTTTATGCACCACTTATCTGGTAACCCTTCATCGGAATCCAGATACCCTATCTCTTGGCGTCGTACCAAAGTCTTCATAGTAGCTATTCCTCCCAACGTAGGAAATTTTATCAGCCCATGTTTGCTAGATGTAACCATTCCGAACGTCCTGATCCCTGGTCGACCTATCAGAACGTTGTGGGGTGTATGGGCAGCTACGACAATGAAGGTTAGCATTTCCACTCTTATTTGTGGATCTTCTCCAATGCTTACATAAAGCTGTATTTGTCCTTTGGGGGACACCTGTTCACCGGAAAACCCTACCAACGGGTAAGAGACTGGTACAATCTCGCTTTGTACATAGTCCGGCAGCTGGGCGAAGCAGTGCTCGTACATAATGTCTGAGGCCGCCCCCCCATCACTATATAGACTCGGTGCACTATCTGTCCTCCGATGCTCGCTCGGATTATCAGCGGATCTTCTCTGGCATCCTCCTGTCTTAACGACGGGAAATGGATGGGTAATTCGGTCCAATGCAGGACCTCCCCCTTCTCCTCAATCATTATCCTCGGCCTTTTCAGGGCTACCGTTGGATGTATCATTAGTACTTCCTTACTGCCCTTCTCATTCTTCCTTCTTTTGTTCCGAATATCTTTGACAAGGTGATCCAGCTGCCCGGATTGAACGGCTTCTTCTATCTGCTTCTTTAGCTGGAAACACTCATTCGTGTCATGCCCTTTGTCCTCATGGAATTCACAATATTTTCGTGAGCTCTGCTGCTTAGCCGTTTTCTGGAGGGGAAAAGGTGGTTTGAATTTAACATTAGCCGCTTCGGAAGCTAAGATTTCTTGGGGAGTTTTTGTCAGCTCCGTAAAGATTAGCCCTTTCCGTTCACTACTTCTGGACTTATCTTGTGAATCTTTTTTATCAGCCGGTGGGCTCCTGTTGTCGCTATCTCGGTATCTCTTCTGAGAGTACTGATCTCGCTTTCCGTTTCCCTTGTATGTTCCCCTCCGATTATATTCTTCGGGCTTCCGTTTGAACTCAATGGCTTGAGCAGCTTCCTTTCCTCTAACGAAGGCTTCGGTCCTCTCGATGGCCTCTTCCATAGTAGCCGGGACTCTCGCATTCAGGTTCTCTACCAACTGCTTAGTTCTCAGGCCATGCAGGAAACCCGAAATACGCATCCTTTCATCCGCATCCCTAACTTGTAGGGATTCTTCTTTGAAGCGAGTCACGAACTCTTTCAGACTTTCCCCTTCCTTCTGTTTGATGTTATGCAACTCTACGGGGTCTTTCATGTGCTTTCGCTGCTGTCGGAAGTGTTCCAAGAACCTGATCTTCAGATCTTCAAAGCTGTCAAGGCTATCCGGAGCGATACTATTGAACCATACCCGTGCCACTCCGGACAGGGTTTGTACAAACATGTGGCACCACGAGGGCATCGGCCACCCCTCATTGCTAGCCGCACTGTCGAACAATAAGATGTGATCTTCCGGGTCCGCCGTTCCATCATACACTTTGACATTGGCAGGCATCTTGATCCGCATAGGCGGGACAAGTTGGCAATCCTTGGTGTAAATTTTGATCCTCCGGACGGTCGATAAGGTTGGGAAAGTTCATCTAAAGGCATAGCCGTTACCGGTCCAGGGGCTATGGTTGATTCATGGATATGAAACAGAGGGGCAGACATCGGCATTGTAGCAGACTGGGGATTCCGAGAGTTTTCTCTGGACCATATCGGCTAGCCAGGAGGCTGGAGTCATAGTTACCGTTGAAGGACCAGGGGTGTGGAACGGTATAGGCTGGGATGTTCCACTGCCCCTAGCATCCTCCTCATCAAACGACAGTCTGAGTGAGAGGCCTTTGGCCCTTTCTTCTCTTACGTATTCATTCATTAGTTGTCGTATCTGAAGGAAGTTAGACCGCACCAACTCGGGCGATACGATCGGAGCCGTGCTTTGGGTGGCTAACAGGGAGATACCACTCGTAGGAGGTGGGGTAACGTTGTCTGTAAGTGGGGGATCGGATGATGACATGGTGATGTGGGGGCGGAGCGCCTTTTAGTGGTTTTGCTTCGGCCCCACGGTGGGCGCCAAATGTTGAATGTTGGTTATCAGTGATGGGTTATTGTGGTGGTTCGGAGGCAGAGTAACTGCCGGTGAGCATTCAATTCGAGAGTAAATATGCACAACTACCCGGTATTTATAGGGCAATTGTGGCACCGCATTAATTGAAGGTAATGATTCAGTCGGCGTGAACAGTGACGGGTGTCACTGTTGCCGCTGACAAGGAATGGGTTTTAATATTTTTTATTCGAAGTCGGCTATGTACCGGAGGGTAATAGCCGACTTTGTTTTATTTATTGGGTAATAGTCTTTTGTGTATTGTCCATCGGTCCTTATGTCTCTTTGTCCAAGTGTATCGGCCTATCCTATCTGATTAGTTCGATCGGTCCTCCTTTGTCCGACTGATGTCTGGTGATCGGTATTTTGGTTTCCATCGGATCGGTTGGTTTTGATATTTCAATTACTTGTTTTTATTGTTTTTCAGATGTTTACTTTATTTATGTTTAATTAGTTTAATTACTTTAATTATCCCATCCTATGTTATCAGATGAACTGATGAAGAACTTAAATTTGACTTATAAGCTAATTCATAAATCGGTTCGGATAGAATAACTAATTTGATTATTTGAAATCAAATCTAATTGAACTGAATTTGTTATGATATTTCTCGAAACCAACTGGTTTGCTTTTTATCATTTCCTTAAATATCAGTCCATAACTGTTCATAATATTTTTTTTATCAAACTTGCTAAATCGGACCGTAAACATCCCTACGGTCCTCTTTATTGAATTCCAAACCAAAAAAACTTTTATTTAAGTTGAACGTAGGGCGTACACTTCCGACAATTTAAATATTTAGTTCTAGACTAGAGTGGTTCTTTAGCCAACGTAATACTTTTTTTTTTAAATTGAGTTAATTGTCAATTTAGTCCCTGTGGTTTGTCAAAAATTATCACTTCATCCAAATCTTTTTTTTATTGCAACTGTGTCCCTGTGGTTTCATTTCTTTGCCATTTTAGTCATCAGCACTAACTCAGTTAACAAAAACCCAGTTAAGTCAGGGGTATTTTTGTCCATACACACCAAACTTTTTCCTTTTGCCATTTTCATCCATCTCCTATCACCACTTATTTATATCATCCTCCCCACCATTTCAACCTAATTCTCCAGTTTTCACCCCTCTCAATTGATGGTGGTAAAAGGTTTCAACTTACTGATGGTGGTAAAAGAGTGTGTGTATATATTTGGGCAACCTATTGTGGATTCTGCAACATTAATAATAATAATAATTTTAATAACTTTATACGTCGTATCACGCACCATCGGCGATGGAACCAAAAGCCGCCGACGGTTTGCAGGTCCGGTGGCTAGATCGAACGACGGGTATGGTGATGGAGGGTTGCAGGTCAGAGATGGAAGAAGAAGGCGACGGGTCGGGTTAGTTCGGAGGGTGGTGGTTCGTTACGAGTGGGATTTTGTGAGTTGAGCCGGGTTAGTTCGGAGGGTGGTGTTTTGAAACCGTTCGCTCTTTTAGAACAGTTGTTGATTTGAAAGTGTTTTGAACCGTTCGCTATTTTGGTGAGCTGTGGAGATGGTGGTGGACTGGTGGTGAACGACGGTGGTGGTCGTGGAGGTGGGGGGAAGGGTTGGTAGTGGGTGAGGAATGGTGGTAGGTGTAGCAGGTGGTGAACGGCGGTGGTGGTCGTGGAGGTGGGGGAATGACGGTGGTGGTGGACTGGTGGTGAACAGCGGTGGTGGTCGTGGAGGTGGGGGGAAGTGTTGGTAGTGGGTGAGGAATGGTGGTGGGTGTAGCAGGTGGTGAACGGCGGTGGTGGTCGTGGAGGTGGGGGAACGACGGTGGTGGTGGACTGGTGTAGAACAGCGGTGGTGGTCGTGGTCGTGGAGGTGGGGGAAGTGTTGGTAGTGGGGTGAGGAATGAGGGTGGGTGTAGCAGGTTGGTGTTAGGTTTAGGTGGTGATGCCGGTGGTGGGCTGGGTGACGGTGGTGGCAACAAGGGGAAAGAGTATTGATGGTCAGTACTTCAGATGATGTGTGTATTTGTATAATTTTTGTTTTATTTTATTTACGTTATTTATTTTATTTTATTTTTACCAAATTTTATGTTTTTATATTTTTTTTATTAATTAAATATTGTTTGGATGAAATGGCAAAAGGAAAAAGTTTGGTGTGTATGGACAAAAATGCCCCTGACTTAATTGGGTTTATTGTTAACTGAGTTAGTGCCGATGACTAAAATGGCAAGAAATGAAACCACAGGGAAACAGTTGCAACAAAAAAAAGATTTGGATGAAAGTGACAATTTTTGACAAACCACAGGGACTAAATTGGCAATTAAACTCTTTTAAATTCTTAAAGGATGTTTTATCTTAGAACTTAGAACTGATTGAGCATGTTTTCAAAACTCAAAAAAAAAAAGGTGATGCCTAATGCAATATGTTTTTTTTTTCGAATTAAACAGATGATGTCTTTGTTAACCGAGGTATACACGAGTTATGTTCCGGTTCTCGTATTCAATTTATGACGTATTATATGGCAATGCCGAGTCTAGGAATTATTCCTTATGGTGTCATTTTTTTTTTCAATAGTCAGATTTATAACAACCCGTTGTCAAAATTTCAGGCTGGGTCAAAACGGGTCTTTTCGTCACGACTACACTCAATTGGCCTCACGAGTCACGATAGAATTGACTCTTAGTCTCTTCATCTCTTCAGTTTCAATTTAAAGCGTTTTGTTTTTTAAATTTATTTAGGTTAAGTAATTGGATAATTAATTACTTCCTTATTGGGTTATAGGTAAATAAAACATGGACCTTTAGTTGGTTATTTAATTAAAACATCGGCTTAATTACTAAACTAAAAAGAATATTAGGTAAAACTTTTATGATATTTTTAAGTTTAGTAAAAGATATATACAATGGGGTCAATTTTAAATTTATATAATCAATGGTGTCAATCGTATAGAAACAATGGCGTCACTCGAAATTTTCCTATTAGACGTACAATATGATACCCAAAATATATTGGTGTCGGATTACATCATTCATCTCAACGTAGCTCCACCAATGTTATATGGTACAATTTTCTAGTTTATGATGTATCCAACCCATATAATTGTTAATAACCAGCAACCATACTAGCTTTTATAGATAAGTAAAGAGCATCAATAATTCAATATGGGTATATAAATCATGTAGAAAAGAATACTCTATTTTACTTGGTTTACACATGAACACTTGATCAAGCTTTCACTACAATGTTCTAAACTATTTCAAGTAGGCAATGTTCTAAGCAGACGAAGAGCTCGGACCCACTGCGGCCTCTCCGAAAGCACAATCCTCCTGAGCGTCGGGCCGCCCCTGCCGCCACAATAGCCGGGTGGTTCTCGACATCCATGCTTAGATTATACAGTGTAGCCAAACCGGCTTCCACCACTTTGTCATTTCCTTCTTCGATCAGCTTCACCAACGGAAAAATCCCGCCTTGAGCAGCAACAGCCCGAGTAGAATCCACAACCCCTTCAGAGATTATCCTGTTGAGTTCTAAAACCGCAGTTTCACGGTCTTTAGGCGAGTAAAATCTTTGATTTGTTCTATGAGTCTTGGGATAGTCTCGTAGAGCAGAACCTCTGTGTTAATCGGGTTTTCTGGCCCCATGTCGCTGGGGCCTGATAGAGAGCTGAGCTTGACGAGACATGCGGCGACCCAATCTTTGTTTTGAAGCGGGATTTTTGAGGTGAGGATTTTACGGAGGGAGTTGGTGAGTCGAGATGAGTTTATAGTTTTTTGAAAATGTTCGGAATCTAGCAGACGTGTGAGTAGACGAGATGCTGCGGATACAGCAAGGCCAACTTCTTCCATTTCTAGTAGTTCAATCTCCTGAAAGTCGATTTCGGCTTCCAAGTCTTCTTTGCCTGGAAAAAAAGCTAAAGATTTAGTACATTTGAGATTGCAATGAGGGCTGAGCCCGGATACCGTGACCTGGGACTATATTTAGCAAGTGAAGACGTCTTCCAGCTCCTTGCTGGGCCGTTATATATATAAAGTTTTCGGCCGTTCAAATAAAAAAAAAAGCAAGTTAAGATCAGTAGTCATACCATTGAAGAACTTGTGTCTGAAAAGGGAATCTAAAGCAGATTCAACATCAAGTGAGACAATTTTCTGTCTGCAGCTCGCGAATGTTGTCAAGAACTCAAGTATGGAAGCTGCTTTTGTTTGCAAAACCGGAGGAGAAGCTTTCAAGATTTCAATCAGGCGAGATAAAAACATTGAATCTGATACGTCTCCCTCTTGAACGGTTTGTGAGCTGTTATATTTAACATCAACATTCACTAATTTATTTCTTCAAAAAGATAAATAAAAAATAATGGGATCAGCTGTAGTAAATAGTGTTTCTTTACACATCTGTGTCGTTTAACTAGTAATAATCAGATCATAAAATGCTTGTTGTGACAAACTCTGATTATTTAATAATTTAACAGCGAGTTAACTGCCAATTTCGTCCTTGAGGTTTGGTCTAGTTTGCTGCTTCGGTACAAAAAAGTGTTTTTTTTTTTGCAATGGAACACATGAGGTTTGGATTTTTGTGCTATTTCCGTCCATTTCACTAACTCAGTTAAAAACTCATGTTCCATTGCAAAAAAAAAAAAAAAAAACTTTTTTTGGACTGAAGCAGCAAACTGGACCAAACCTCAGGCACGAAATTGCCAGTTAACTCTTTAACAGCAGAAATGACCAAAAAGCTATTTTGACTTTTGAGGTCAACAAACGAACCTGGAAGTAGAATTTGAGTTGGAAGTTCTTGCTTCATTCCATCCCTTTTTAGATCCATTGACCGGTGCATCAAAAAAACTGGTTGAAACCCACAAGAAGAGTAAGTTCAAGAAACTAACAAATAATGGGTGTTAGGGTCCGGTTCGGCCAGTTTGACGAAAAGTCTGGGTCGATCCCCCAGTTACGGCTTCGGGAAACGGAAAACTTCCGAATGGATTGGGTGCGTCGATCAAACTGGCTGGTTAGCCTAGTTTGACGGTGCTGACTACGGTTTTGGCGATTTGAACCAACATTTTTTTATCATTATCAAACCCATTGGTAAATATTAAAAATTGATAAATATGATTCGCCACTATAATACTACACATAATTACATATTCCAAAAATGAAAAAATGGGTATATAAATAATAAAGTACAACAGCTGGTTTCGGCTTAGATGACTGGTTCTAAGTTCCAAATCGAACTGTTAAACCCCAAAACAAACTTGCTAGGGTTTGGACTTTGGGTGGCTTGAACTGAGTTTTTATTTTCTTTTATTTTTTGAAACCATGGTATATATTAAATACTTTACAATAATAATTCATTATTATAATACATATACATAACAGTGGGGTTCCTGTACAAAGTGCAATTTTTCGTATAATACATATACATTACGGGTGGGGTTCCTGTACTAAGTGCATTTTTCGTACAAGTGTGAGAAGTCTATATAGGCATTGTGTTATAAATTTTACACATGATGTTTTATATTCTTTTGGCATAATATTATATAGGAAACACAAAACGTAACAATTTAAAACACTCAATGTATTCTCGACATGCAATCTATAACACCATGCGAAGAAAGTAATCAGTGTGTTTTAAATTTCATGTCTAGAATACATTTGATTGTGTTTTAAATTGTTACGTTTTGGTGTGTTTTGAATGTAATACTGCAAAAGGAATCGAAAAAAGGAAAACATCATAGCCAAAATTTAAAACACAATGACCACATAGACTTCTCTCACTTTGTGGGAAAAATGCACTTTGTACAGGAACCTATACTCATAAACTATATATTCCAAAATGAAAAAAATATAAATAATAAAAGTTGAACTGTTAGGTTCAATTTACAAGACCGGTTCTGAGTTCCAAACCGACTGCATGAATATCAAACCGGCCAACTTGCTTCGATTTGGGCATTTCAATGGTTTATGACAGTAGAAATTCAAACATTTATAACCGATTTTACAAGAAACTGACCTTTGATTTCATTTCTTTACTGGGATCTAAAATCCGACCAAGAATATTCAAGATCTGCATTTTTTTCATAGTGTGATCAGTGATGAATACCAATAGAACCACACACGCACATAAAAAAACAAATATAAACCCAACATACAATATTTGTTATTACCATATGAGATGAACTTCCAGATGCATTCGAATTTTTCAGCGACCTTATTAATGGACTCAAAACACCCTCAGCTTCAATTCTCTGGCAAACATCATTGCTGCATTCATACAAAATCAAAACACGCATACAAAGAGCTCATGTAAGTTCATAAATGAAACTATACCTATAAGTTCTAACCGAAAAAAAAAGTTGAATAAAAAGAAAGAGAATCCACCTGACTGAAAGCCTTCTAAAGCACGAAGGACACCTAATCTGACAGGTTCACTGTCATAATCAATAAGCCGAACAAGGTTCTTCACAGCACCAGCTTCCATAAATGAAGTTCTCATATGCTCACTAACAGAAGCATCTGCAATAGCCTCTGCAGCTTTTGCAATAGCCGATTCATCTTCTAACTCAAGAATCAAAACCAAACGAGCGACACCATCGACCCATGGCAAAAATCGTAAATTTCTGATTTCCCGTTTTATTACTACTCTCATCTTCTAATTCTATAGCTCCAATACGTGCAAGAAACTGTTGTTGTGTTCTACACAACTATTGCATTCTTTTTTGCTTCTTCTAGTTTTGCATTTTTATCATCTTCAACGTGTAATCCTAAAGTAATTCTGATGCACCGAATCTTGATGGACCCTTTAAAGGTTGCTTCACATTTAGCTCGGACCCATCAGGTAAAGAAGGCCATGAGTGTAAAGATGGGTTTGAATGATTTGTAGGCGGCTGCACCTACTAAAGGAACTACAACTAGGCCTTCTTCTATTAGGAGGATTTTGTAATCGTCGTCTTTTGCAAGCTCCAGTAATGCACTTTTTGCTTCTTTTCTAATGACTTTAGATGCTTCAGTATCAGTCCTTAGGAATTTTGCCTGTATTCGAAAACCGAAAATTCAAAAAAAAAAAAAAAAAAAACTAGAAAAAAAGTTAATGGAATGAGCCAAAGCATTCCATAATCATTGTTTGATTTGAATTTGACATAATATTGAATAAGATTACAAAAAGACAAGTCTTTTTATTTACTTTGAAAAAATATTTTTTTGCATTCCGTTATCTCCCCGATTCCTATATCAAGCACTGTATAAATCTTTAAACAGTA
>JAUTDX010002555.1:0-46964 GCA_030844895.1 Ambrosia x helenae | reverse complement strand
ACAAATTTACATGCACCAAAATAATAATCACAAACATAATCAACCATCAACCACCATATAAGACACCCACAACATACATATGTGCATGCATCATCCTTCAAACAACAAACTTTTTTGTACCCATCTGTTTTTAATATACAAATACATGTAGTTTCTACCAAACCATCAAACATAATATAACAAACGATAACAAAAAAAATATCCATATTACAAACCAACCATGTTACCATTGACCACCTACCTACAAACTTCTAATTATCTCACAAATCACGTCCACCACCAGTGTCCCCTTCTATTGCTTAATTGTCCCATTTTCAAACTTCTTCCCTTTTTACTTTTCTTCCAACACTCTTCACACCTCATTGATGCCTCATCCAATATATCCCTTGTTTTTTCATCTGTCAACCTGGACGTCGTCTAGTTCTCAAATTTATCACATTGTTCATTTGGTTAAACAACTAACAATTAACATTTATTAGTTAACATGAAAAAATATACATATATGCACATGTGCATATATACCTAAATTGCTTAAATAAATAATAGCGACCTTTTTTAACTTCATGATCAACGATTATGTCATCATCCTCAATCGCATCCGGCAGCTTTTTTTGACCGTATCTCCCTCGATTATAACACAAAAGTTACAGTCTTTTATGTTTATCCCATCTTTGTCTACAAATAATACACAACACTAAGGAAACCACATTCTCAATCTTAATGCACATGTGCTTAACATTACTTTTTCCATTACTACATAACATGTGCATTACATTAATTTGAACAAATACCTCCATAGAAAACAAAATTACAGCCAAACTGCCATGCAAATGAGTGGTCCAATGGAAAAGAACCGCTTGGCATGGCGCATGTTAGCCTCAAGGGGCTATTCAACTGTATGGAGCTATTAATATATATAGAATGTTATTAATTCATATATGTCCTCACTAGTCCATTTTTTATATTTATAGGTGTGTGTCCATGTTACCTTTTCTTTTTAAAGTTTTTAGCAAATCATGTTATAAACAAATGAATCAAATCAAACCAAACAAAAGTCCAAAATCAATTTTTATTAAAATGTTTTTGGGACAGTGTAGGCACCGACCCTGGATGCTGATTGGTGTTCTCAGATCTGAGTGTGCAAAAAATACTTCAAACTTTGACCATTTATTTAAATGAATGTTGAAACACTCTATACTTACAACTTTTTCACTCTCAAGATTACACAGACAAACCAAAAACATGTAGTGTTATTAATTCACTAACTTAAGATACACATCACCAAAGCACACATGGAAAGAGAGAGAAATAGAGAGAGAGGTACCTGATTTGATTTAAGAATTTGTTCTGGTCAGGTTTCCGGCAAACTAAAGCAACTACAAAAGACGAGATCGAACCGTGGTGTAGGAGAATAATTATTATTGTTACTATCCAGAACTCTCCGAAAGATTCCTTCATCTTCATCTTAATCAATCGCCTATTTTAAGAGAAAACAACGTTCTATTGACTGATTAGCGTCTTCTTCAAGTACATAACGATTGTTAGACCTAAAACATCATGAGTTGTTCGTCTTCCTATTGCATTTCGTGATTGTTTGATCTAAGATCTAAATAGATCGTTTGTTGAAACTTACAGATCTGTGTGTTTTTGTTAACGTGCACTTGAAGATTGTTTATTGAAGATTATTAGGGTTTTATTGTTCAATGATAAAGGAGAGAGTTATTTGATTGTGTTTGTTGAAGAAAAGATGATAATACATAAGGATATACAGGGTGAAGAACATGAATGTGTAGGATTTGTTTGTTTCCCCGTTTTTATGTCTTTAACATATTTACAATAATGCCCCATGTTCACATTGGTTCCTTGGTTCTCTCCCTAAAGTTGGTTCTCGTATGATCCCTACCCTATACATACACACACACACACACACATATATATATATATATACATATTATAATCTACCACTAGGAAATTTGAAGTACTTAAACTAAAAATAAAAAAATGGTAAAAACCGTAATGAACTATCGAACACAAACAAACCTAAACAAACATGTTGCCGAACTTTCAAAAACATAAATGAACGAACGCAATCTTTGTTCATGTTTTTTTGTTTAACTAAACGAACATAATTTCTTGTTTGTGCTCGTTCCTCTATTAAATGAACGAACACAAATGAACTTCCCGTTAAATAATTCATGAACTGTTCGCTGAACCGTTTTGTTTGCTTACAACCCTATCTCTAACCAATACAACACACCTAAATGTAGGGCTTTAAACGGACCAAACATTCAGCGAATAAATTCGTGAACTGTTGGGCAGGAAGTTCTTTTGTGTTCCTTCGTTTAATAAATGAACGAACACAAACAAGAAATTATGTTTGTTTAGCTAAACGAACATGAACATGGGCCATGTTCGTTTATTTATGTTCATGAACGTTTGGTAACATTTTCGTTTAAGTTTGTTTATGGTTTTTATCTTTTTATTTTCAATTTAAGTACTTCAAAATTCTCAGTGATGGATTATTTTAGTGTGTGTGTGTGTGTGTCTATTTGTGTATTATATAGGGTAGAGATCCTAAGAGAACCAACCCCTATTTGAGAACTGAGAGAACCATTCTGAACCACACATTTCTCTAAGGTAATTTTTTTTGCTAAATCGCAGCTTTATTTGTGAGAATAATTTTTTATTTTTTTTCATTTATATATATATGTGTATATTGCATTTATACATATGTGTATAGGTAGAGGATCCTATAGGAAAATTGATTTGTGTGAGAAGCGTGAGAAGGATTAAAAATTGACATGTAGCCATCATGTTTTTGATTTTGGAATGATGTTTTGGGTTGTTTTGGCTTGAAAAACACTTAACACAACAATATACAACAATTTAAACACAATCCAATGTATTATAGTCATTAAATTTAAATTACAAATAAAACACCCTAGTAATTACTTAAAACACTATGCTTAAATATTTTTGACATAGTGTTTTAAGTTTTAAAGCATAAAATACATTGTTTTCGGTTATTAATTTTTATGTTTGTTGTTTTTTCTAAGCAAAACAATCTAAAACGTCATGAATACATCCAAAAAAATGATGCATAAATATCAATTTTTAATCCTTCCTACACTTCTCACACAAACCAATTTTCCTACAGGAACCCTACCTATGTGTATATTACATTTTCAGTTATACATATATGTATGGTGTAAGACATATATGTATGATACTTATTTTTTAAACTCTAAGATGTATAGACATTAAAATAACATGCTCTTACCCACATTAATCCTAACAAGTTTCAATCATCATATCACATCGTAGATCTTTCTAAAATCCTCAAATGGGTCAAAACTCATAAAAATCATATAATACTTCAAGCAATCATCAAAACCTTAGATAATCATCCTAACAACTTCCCTAAATCATTAACATAACAAACATACAAGAATCCTCATGTTTTAGATCATCAAAAACTATTTCAAGCTTGTATTTTATCAAAAACTCATTTGAATGTTTAGATCTAGGTTAGAAATTGTTTTTCAAAGGTTTTCAAACATAGAAACACATTAAAACTAGGTCCGGACCTTTAGGGTTCAAAATAACAACTTAATAAAGGTTTAGGATGAATAACACACCTTAAATCTTGCTTGAAAATGTTGTTTAAGCTTGGAAATGATGGATTTAGGTAAAAAAAAGGTGTACAGAGGTTAAGGATAATGAGTAAGCACTTTGGGGTGAGTTAGGATTGCACAAATGATGTAAAACAAGTCAAGTATGGTATTTATAGCTGCAACAAGTCGCAAGAGACATTCTTGGCGACTAGCTTGCTAGTCGCCCCTGGGGCCGGTGACTAGCTTGCTAGTCGCCTCCAGCAAGTAATTTTGGTTTTTCGACGCGTTAATCGCTAATTTAACATATTAATTCATGTATCCACATACCAACAAGTTATATAATGATTGTAAAACATTTATCACTCGGTAACTAACACGTTTAAATTAAATCACCAACTATCCCACTGTTAAAAGAATTTTCGCCCCTAAAATTGCTCGAAGTCAAAAGGAAAGAAAGAAAAATTTTCTGGTTGCTACACCTTAGAGAAATGTGTGATCCAGAACGGTTCTCTCAAGTCTCAATTTGGCCAAAGGTTCTCGTTTGAACCAAATCCGTATTATATATTAGTAATAATTTATCTATTTTGATTAACTCTTATTGTGGGTATATTAAACAAGGATTTCAAGTAAATATAATAATTTCGTGCTTTTATATTGTGTTAAGTATGTTTGGATAATTGCATTAGCATATTTTGGACGGATAATGTTTGGATAAAAAAATATTGATTTTATTCAAAATATAATATTTGTTAGTTTGTGCACGGTTTTATTCATGAACGATTGTTTGTGTTTGTTTTCGTTCGTGTTTGTCCGACACCTAATTTAACAAACAAACACAAAGACGTTCACTTCCTTAACAAACAAATTAACATGAACAGAAAATCTCGTTTGTTAAGTGTTCATGAACTGTTTGTGAACACATTATTTTGTTAACAAACAAACATGAACAATGCCTTATACGTGTTCGTTTATTTTGTTTACGCCCTACCTAAAATTGTATATATATACATTTTGCAAATCTTTGCAATAGTGTTTCCGACAAATCGCCGTCACGCCCTTAAAAGCCCGTTAACAACCTTCACGTCATCTTCGAAACGTACCTCCAAACTGCCACGTTGCACACGCGTTTCCACCTGATAAACATCGACGCTTCTCATCTTCCCCGTGCTACATCTCTCTTCGTCTCTGTTATGCCTTCTTGACCACGACTGTTACCGGTTTGTCTCCCTCTCTGTTACTACTCTCTGCTTTTTTTTGTGTGCGCTCCGATGACTTCTTTGTCTGTTCCGATATTGTTTTCGTCTCGTGGTTTTGGTGTTTTGTCTGGGGGTTTTACTAAAACACAAGGTCGATTTGTGAGTAGCAAGAACTGTAGCTATCTCGCTGCTACCGTTCTTCCACGTCCCCACTTTCATTCATGTCAACGGCTACGGTCAAAACGCCTCAAAAAATCCCATTCCAAACCGCCCAAAAACGCATGGCTACTGCCTACAAAACCAGCCAAACCGCCCAAAAAACTAGGAAAACGCCCAAAAAAGTCTCCAAAGATGACGGGAACAAAAACTTGCTTACCGTAGAGGTCAAAGACAAAGAGGTTTAGACACAGATAACGTGCACTGATTATGCCGTGGTGCGTCCCGGAACCACCACCGTTCCCCCTTTTCCATGTCGTTCGTTGGTGGTTTGGTTTTTTATGCAATGGTGGTGTCACGGATGGTGACGGCGACTTAGAACAAGTGAGAGAGAGTGTGTTGAACAAACCAAAGAGAGAGAGAGAGACAAAGTATGTTGGAGGCAATGCACTGCTGCTTTTTTGAGGACAAAGATGAGGACAATAAAATCACGTACACATTGTTTCTATATTTTTTTTCTTTTTGTAATATTACACTATATTAATATACCAACTCAAATTGAACAGTGTTTTTTATTATTTTTTTATTCAGCTATCGATTAAAATGTTATTTATATAGAAGATTAGGAATATGAAAACAAATGATATTGCAGATCAGTTGGTGTGGGCGTTGTTTATGTCTTTGAGATGCCCGGGTTCGAGCCATGCGAGCTGTGTTTTTTTTAAATGTTCCAGCTGTCCCCACAATTATACACATGTCTTCTCCCTAGGCTTTCTCATTTTCTCATACATATAGTCACCCTTACGTATTCTACACACTACAACTTCATAATCGGTGTCGATACCGTCGCCGTCTTTGCCCACCGTCGTAGTGCTTCTCCGGCACCAACCCCAACAATCATCGTTGTTTCCTCTCCTGCACCCACCCTTACGTATTCTCAGTCTTCACACACACACACTACAATCTGATTATACACACATACATTACGATCTCATCTCCGTCTGTCTATACCAGTACCACCACCATCCGACGCCATCTGTACAGATCTGTAGCAATATGTTATGCGGGTTGTTAGGATGTAACAGTTTCTGTTGTAGATGGTATGTTTTATTATTATTATTATTAATAAAATTATTATTATTATTATTATTATTATCATTACTGTTATTATTATTATTATTGTTATTATTATTATATTATTATTATTTGTTGAGACCGTGTTCATGCATGTGTATCTGAGTCTGGTTGTTTGGTGTTTTGTTTATGTAGGTAGATCAGGATTCAAATGGACGTCTTATGGACAGGAAAGGAGGTGAGGCAGAGGTTTTCGAAGGAGTTGATGTTCATACCTATGTAAGGCTGTTGTTTTCAATTCTTGCTTTTGATTGTTTATTAGCTTAACAAGAATTGAGTTTTTGGACTGTTGAGATTTGTTTGTATTTCTGCATTTGCATTTGATGATTTGCATAGAATCATATAGGGATACGGATAAATTGATAGTTTGGAATGTCATAAACAGATTTTAGTTCGTTGTTGTTGATAGAAGTTTATGTGGTTTATGTGGTGATATAGAGCATATATACCATAAGCGTTATGTTGAAGAGGATAAATTCAATAAGATTTTATAGGGATACGGATCTTGTATTTCTGTGTTTACATTTCATGAGTTGCATAGGATCACATAGGATACGGATAAATTGATAGTTTGGAATGTCATCAACAGGTTTAGGTTCATTGTTCTTTATAGAAGTTTATGTGGTTTATGTGGTGATATAGAGTATATATAGCATAAGAGTTAGGTTGGAGAGGATAAATTGATTAAGATTATACAGGGATACGGATTTATGTGGTGATATACAGTATGCACAGCATAAGGGTTAGGTTGAAGAGGATAAATTGAATAAGATTATATAGAGATACGGATCTGATGGATTGATAAATTTAGAGGTTTTTTGGTGATGTAAACTATATGTAGCATAGGTGGTTGTGATGAATTCATAAGCTGATAGTGTCGGGTGTCATCAACAAATTTAGGTTCATCGTCCTGGATAAAGGTTTATGTGGTTGTATAGAGCATGTAGAGCATAGGGGTTATTGTCAGATAATTATTTGCGCTTACTTACTATCTTTTGTCGGATTAGCAGCTAGGCATGCTCCATCAAATCGCCCATAAGACTGTTTAGGTTATTTTGTTTAAGTTCTATTTAGTAACACTTTCGAACTCTATATGTTGATGTTAGAAGGTCTGTTGATGTGTTAACTTACTGATAATAATGTCCCACGTATGCATACAAACAAAGAATATGCTCACTATTTACTTACTGGAGGAATTAAAAGCTGTTATGTGGTGTATAGAGAAGAATGAGGGACATTGAAAGATAAGTATTGTTTCGCATAATAAAGCCACTTAAATAGATACATCCATTTTCCTCATAGGTGGACCGATAATCATTTTTCAGCTCCGCGTTACCTTATTTTAATCGCACGGTTATACATGTGATTACAACCTTTACTATCTATGTAAACCTGGAAAAAGATGGTGTATGTTTCTTGGAGCTTAACGTTGCATCAAGAAGAAGAATTAGGAACATCTTCTCGGATTTTCTATGCGGATATGGATACTATTATAGTGGTGATGGGACTACTTGGCATTACTTCCTTATGAGGTAAAACATTATATGGATACTCTTATGGTGGTGAGGGCACTACTCGGACATTACTTCCTTCTGAGGTAAAACATTAAATTAGTTTATTGTTGTTATAATATAATCAGGTTCTTACTCAAATATTTATGTCTCTTTGTGCGTGTTTTGTGCAGAAAATTGCTTCAGTATGGATTGCGGTTTCAGTTTGTGCTTTCGATGTGTGACTCATCATCATTGTCACAAAATTTTACAAGTTCTTTTTTATTAACTAATTTCCAATTCAGGTTTCTTTAGTATGGTTAGTCTATCTAACTGTACCTATATATATTTATGTTGTTTGCTTTAGATAAGGAGGTATATGTACAAAGATGTTTTACGCCAAATAAAACTTACTAATAAATACTCGGGTTACGTCGCCTTTCAAGATTAGGTATGCTTTATTTAGCTGGGATTATTTTACGGCTACGCTTGTACATTTTTTTATTTAAATTTTAATTTGTTGACGATTTTGTATATGTTTTTTTTGTTAGGGGGCTTATTGTGATGAAAATGGAAGCAAATTGCACGAGACCTATAAATGTGAGTTTAAGAAGCTATTTTCCGTTTATTAGACTTTTTAGTTTTCTTTATTCGCTAATTTGAGGCCTGGAATTTGATACGTATAGGGTTGCAACCGCCATGTCAAAACTTCATTGCAAGACCGTTCTTGATTCATCTCCAAGTAGTGACAACTCAGGGGATAACGTCAAGCCTTGCCTATAAGGCAATTCTTGATTCTTCTCCAAGTAGTAACAACTCTTGGAATATGAATAAGGTAACTCTATTTATAAATTAGATTAAATAAAATATTACTACGCTTATACATTGCTTGATTTAAATGTTAGTTTGTTTATTCTTTTGTTTTTTTACATAGCGGTTTTTTATTGTGATGATAATAACAAAGACTTGGACGAAACCTATAAATGTAAGTTTAAGAACCTATTTTCTCTTTTGCTTAGGTTTTTGTTTTTATTTGTTTGCTAAATAGAAATTGTTAATTTCATATATATAGACTTAAAAGGATTGATTACGGACATGAATAACCACCATGCCAAATCTTACATACAAGATAGTTCTTGATTCTTCTCCAACCGGTGACAACTTATGGGCATTCATATTGTCTTCTACATAGAATGAATTATGAATTACATCCAAATCTATGGCTTTAAAAGAATAGATTACGGTTAGACGGAAAAAACGCGTATCTACTAGGTTGCTAATACAACTGATATCTGAAATCTTGCATGCAACGCAATTCTTGATTCTTCTCCAAGTAGTAACAACTTATGGAATATGAAAAAGGTAAATGGATTCATAAATTCAAAATAACACATAATTTTACGTTGCAAACTTCAAGACATATTTATTTTCCATCTCTGTCTAACATAATTTTAATTGACTTATCTTTGGTTTCTATTGTTTAGGAAACTCTGCAATGTTGAGGAAGGAACCTTAGACAACAAAGGCACGTGTTGTAGACTAAGCTCGCGCGGTGGACGACTTTTTAAATTTCTTTGCTTTTGTTGACTTTTAACCAATTACTTTTAACCAAATCTTTTGAATGCGTTCCATGGTGACGAATCCCTGGCCATGCTCACGGTCGACTTTTCGAACGCCTTCAACTTGGTTGACAGGACGATTCTCCTACGGGAAGTGAGCGTCTGATGCCCATCCATCTATCCTTGGGTTCCGTTCATATATGCCCAACCTGCTAGGATTTATGTGGGGGATTTTTCTATTGGGGCCTCCACTGGGGTCCAACAGGGAGACCCATTGGGGCCGCCTCTTCGCTCTTGTTCTACACCCGTTGGTCCGTCGGCTAGAAGAGTGTTGCTCCCTCCCGTTTCATGCTTGGTACCTCAATGATGGCACTATTATGGGAGTGGCCAGGGAAGTGGCTAAGGCTTTTGATATTATCCGAGCTGAGGGCCGAATCTAGGGCTTACGCTTAATATTAAGAAATGTGAAATTTTTTGGCCATCGTGCAATGGGGAAAAAGTGAAGCCTGGTTTATTTCCTAGAGATATCGGGAGACCAAAAGGAGGTGTGAAGCTCCTGGGGGGGCTGTTAGTCGGGACGGGGGATATATTAGATCCTTGGGGGCTAAAAGGGCCCGCCGGGCAGTGGATCTGATGGTTTCTCTACAGAAATTGGGGGACCCCAAAGTGAACTTTTGCTGCTCTGTTCTTGTATGGGTGTTGCTGAACTGTTGTTCGGCCTTCGGACATGTCAACCAGCCTTAGCTGATGAGGCCGTATCCATTTTCAACAAAGGGCTTCGTGAAGCGGTCGAAGATATTGTAGTTTGTGGGGGGCCATTCTTTGGGGATCTTCAATGGCAGTTAGCGTCTCTACCGATACGGTCGGGAGGTCTTGGCCTGTGTTCGGCAGAGGAGGTGTCTGCATATGCTTTGTGGCCTCTAGAGTGCAGTCCTGGGGACTGCAAGACCACATCTTACGAAACAATAGGATTGTGGGGATGGACCTGGATTATGAGCTTGCCTTGGACATCGTTCGCATCTCTCTTCCTAATTTAGATTTGGGTGGTTTTATGGATAAGGACACCGCCCCCAGCAAACCTCAAAAGTTCTTAGCGAGTGCGTTTAACTGTAAAACCCTTCAGACTAGGGAGAGAAGTTTGCCATGACTTCGCGTCAGAAAGCGGTGTTTGAATGCCTTAAAGTAGTGCATGCTCAAGATTTCTTGGCTGTCATTCCTATTGGGGGGCTCAGGTAACACATGTCATCTGTTGAATACCGGGCTATCCTTAAATACAGGCTCATGATCCCCATGTTCCCAGTTGATGAGCCGTGTCCGGTTTGCAAAAAAACATGTTTAGATAAATTTTGGGAACATGCCCTTCATTGTAAGGAGCTGCCCGGATTTAAATATAGACAAGATCTGGTCAGGGATGTTTTATGGGACGTCTTGCGAAGGGCAGGGATTTCAGCTAGGAAAGAAGCCCCGGTTAACTTTTTGACGGACCCGTAAAAGGGCGGTCTACCCTAAGGCCAGCAGATGTCCTCGTGTTCGGGTGGGCACAAGGCAAACATGTGTGTGTTGATCTCACAGGGTTGTCTCCCTTGGTGGGACTTCGAGATTCAGGGTTTGTGGCAGGGCAAGCAGCCTTGAGAGCAGAATCCCAGAAAGTTGTCAAACATGAAGCTGCCTGTCTAGAGAACCAACACGTTTTTGTGTCATTTGCTTTTGACACATTTGGAGGTTTAGCCCCCGAGGCAATCCGGTTCTTAAAAAGAGTTCAAAAGGTGGTGCAAAGTAACTCTCTAGCAACGAAGGACCTAAGTTTTATTTTTAATAGAGTAGGTTTTTCTATTCAAAAGGGGGTAGCGGCGCAACTTGTGGCCCGTTTACCCGCCTCCCACTTGTAAGAGTTATTGGTAAGGATATATATATTAAAAGATATATTTTTTAAAAAAAAAAAACACAATTTCACCCAAAAAAAAATATATGTTAGCTTAGAAACGTTATATGCTTACTTATTTTGTAAATCGTATTAACGTCACCGAAACAAATTGATTGACGCAGCCGCAACATACCTAGTTTTATAAGTTTTTCTACTTCCAATTTGTTTAATTGAATATATATTACAAACTATATAGCATTGCGTCCGACAAACATGAATTACAATCTTACTCCCCGCCGCGAAGCGCGGGTTCAAACCCTATATAAATCCTATATATGTAATATAGTCCAATTCTTAAATCTTCTACCGGATTGGCGAGTCCAACCAGTGTACCGGTAAGGATACCAGTTTAACGTTTGGTCCGGTTATCAAAGCATTGGTTACGTGTTCTTTTTCACAGTCATATTTATTATTACCGGGTTCGCTTCGTCTCTGCGGGGCAACGCCCGCGGGTCAGATACTAACATTTAACATCTTAACTCTCTAATAAAAGAGTAACTCGGGCGCCACATGGCTTATTACTTGGGTTGCCATGTTGGCGCCATATCACCTCCAGGTAAGCTTACACTTGTCGATCCCACAATCAACATAAAGAAAACATACGCCCGACCCGCTATAGAATCTAACCCGCCACTAAAACCTAAGTCTTTATGTACACTCTTCTCCAATCGGTTTTCTTCAGTTTCTCTGTATATCCTTCTTCAATCAAATACCCTATGCTACTGATCAAGAAATTGTTAGTACCCTTGAGTGGGTAAACCTCTAAGAATTTAGACAAAAGAGAAAATATTGTTTGCTGCAGCTTTTTTCATAACTTTCTAATAGCAAGTACAATATTTATAAGGGAAAGGAAATGCTAAACAAAAGAAACATGGGATGCATAGTGGATAAGTGGAGATGTGGAAAACATGGACCACCTAATAAACCTACTTTTATGGTAAACATGGGAAAAAGGGAAACGTGGATGCATGCATACAAACAAAAACATGAAAGAAATAATAAACTAATATGTTGCAGCTGTTGACCCGTATCAATTCTTCCCTCCTCGAAAACGGCTTGTCCTCAAGACCGAATCATGGTGGAGCGACTTCTGATTGCATGCGGAGGAATTTAGGCGGTTGACAACGGTGACCCGGCTGATAACGTTCATCGCAATTGAAACAACGTCCCTCGGCACGTCGGGCTTGCATTTCGGCAGGGGTTAGGCACTTGAGAGGCAGTGGAGTGGCTGTAGTAGAAGAGGTGGTCAGCAAGTTTTGTGCCGGTAGACCGGTTGAAGGAGAATAACCAAGTATGCAACTATCAGATTGTAGACTAGTTGAGGGAGCGCCACTGTTGAGTTTGTCTTTAATCAAAGGTGCGAAACCATAGGCTTGATGAAGAGTTGTAGGTTTAAGAATTGCCAACTCTGCTTGAATGTCATGTTGAAGACCAGAAATGAAGCAATTTTTCAAGGCCTCTTTGGACAAACCATGAACACGATTGCTAATCTTCTTAAACTCAGTTTTGTATGCCTTGACGGTGGAGGTTTGGACGAGTTTAAAAAGAGTGGCTTCATGGTTCTCATAAGTAGACGGGCCAAAGCGGAGTTCTAGTACACGAGAGAACTCGGTCCAAGTACCAAGTAATTGGTTATTGGCTAAGTGTTTATACCAACTAAGGGCATCACCAATAAAGTAGAAAACGACGAGTGATAACCGTTGATCGTGTGGAATGGAATAGTATTGGAAGTAGTTGTTGGCTTGGAATAGCCAATCCAACAGATTAGACCCATCAAAAGTTGGAAGAAGGATTTTAGGAGGACGAGGGTTATTAGGGTGTTCTGGTGGTGGTGTCTGAGTGTGATGTAGTGGTGGTGTTTGCTTTGGTGCTTGAGTTTTGGGTGGTGGCGTTTGGACAGAACCAAAGACAAGAGATGGAGAAGAATCATGATCCTTGGATAGGGTAGTAAGCATCTTACTACTGATTTCAAGTTGTTGTTTCATGGATTCTTGCAAAGACTGAACGCTAGCTGTTGTTTGGGCGATTTGGGCTGCATTGGATGTGAGAAACTGATCAAATTTCTTGAGTAATGACTGCATGGATCATCACTTGCAGGGTCTTTTCTGGGAGGCATGGTAGGTTGAATGAAAGCACCAAATGTTAGTACCCATGAGTGGGTAAACCTCCAAGAATTTAGACAAAAGAGAAAATATTGTTTGCTGCAACTTTTTTCATAACTTTCTAATATCAAGTACAATATTTATAAGGGAAAGGAAATGCTAAACAAAAGAAACGTGGGATGCATAGTGGATAACTGGAGATGTGGAAAACATGGACCACCTAATAAACTTACTTTTATGGTAAACACTAGCATTTTGCCCGCCGCCGCAGCGGGTCAATCGTACAGTAACACGCGAAGTGTAAAAGGTAGTAAACAACCAGGAGCACACGCGTTGTAATTTAAAAAAAACTTTTTGACTTGAAATATGAACGTGGATTGAATTGCTGCAAATGTAGAGGCGGTTGCCAATTGCCGTCTTCGTTAGCGCCGCCTCCTCAGCAGCTTTCAGCCCAAGTCGGTTCCCGATTTAGCCCCTTTAGACAAAAGAGAAAATATTGTTTGCTGCAACTTTTTTCATAACTTTCTAATATCAAGTACAATATTTATAAGGGAAAGGAAATGCTAAACAAAAGAAACGTGGGATGCATAGTGGATAACTGGAGATGTGGAAAACATGGACCACCTAATAAACTTACTTTTATGGTAAACATGGGATAAAGGGAAATGTGGATGCATGCATACAAACAAAAACATAAAAGAAATAATAAACTAATATGTTGCAGCTGTTGACCCGTATCAGAAATCATGTTTATCTCCTTCTTTAATTGGTAAGTCTATGGGGTTTAAACTAGCATTTTGCCCGCCGCGCGTTGCGGCGGCGAGCTGCGGGTCAACCGTACAGTATCACACGAAGTGTAAAAGGTAGTAAACAACCGGGAGCACACGCGTTGTAATTTAAAAAAAAAAAAACTTTTTGACTTGAACTATGAACGTGGATTGAATTGCTGCAAATGTAGAGGCGGTTGCCAATTGCCGTCTTCGTTAGCGCCGCCTCCTCAACAGCTTTCAGCCCAAGTCGGTTCACGATTTAGCCCCAACTCACCGCGAGAAGATCCGATACATGTAGTGCAAAAGCGGTTCTCGTTTCAGCCTCAACTCACCATGCTATAAGATCCAATATAGGATTGAAAATTTGGAACCACTATCGTTGGTTGATTCAATCGGATTACCGGCTGTCTTGCTCACCATCGGAGAAGAAGCAGATAAGGCTGCACCTTCTTTCTCTCTTGATCTTAGGCGAAAAGAAAGAAAAGAAGAGATACAAAGAGACGGACCAAATAGGATAGATATATGTCTAGGGTAATACTGTGATTTTAGGCTTTTGATAAGGGCATGCCGGTAATTTAGGGAGTGCACCGACACTTCAAATTAGGATATAGATAATAATACTTCTCACACATGTCATATTTTACTCTCGCATTGTGGATTTGTAGTTGAATGTACCCCTCTTCTTAGCATTAATTAGCCTCTCTTGAACAATCACACTCCGAATACTTACTCATAATCGTCTTCATCACATTCGAGGGAACCAATTGACGTCGACAAAGGGGTGTAAGTTTCCTAAATTGATTACTCATGTTTAACCCTTCCTAATTCACGATTTAAGGTTTAATCACTTACTCATGCTATGCTCAATCAGTGAGTTTTTGAAGTGATCTTATTACAAATTATTGATTAACCTGTTCTTAGTATTATTATTTTTTATTTTTTTGTATTTGTAGTAATTTAGGTAGTTGAGATAACATGTGGATGAGTACCACACATCGATTAGAGTACCGCAACTCCAGGTCTGGTGGATGAGTTACTTAAGTGGTAGAGTGATATGTTACAATATTTTGGTGTAATAGGTTTGATGTAAGATGAAAACTGTTGTTGTTTTGTTTCTATCAACAAAGCGAATGAACAGTGGCAGGTAGCTTATGTGTAAACTTTTATGGCACGATTCTGTCACCGGTTGAGAAGGGCGTGTAATAGAGAGAATGGAAAACATGTGACCTATATTGCATGGAAAGAGAGGGAAAAAAACGAAAGAGAGACCAATAACAGATGAGTTAAACATAAACCAAGAGGGTGTGGCTTTGAAATGTATCATTTTGTTTAACAACAGTGACCCATTTTGACCCGTTATATGTTTGCTTGCAAGTATAGATCAAGAGAGTTACCTCAACCGAATGGACTTTTTTGTTAATTGATTTAACAAATACATATGGATCCAAATAGGTTGTAACTGTAAAGGTGTTAAGATTACATGTCACCTGTTTTAACACTTTTATATCCTTTGATGTAAATAACATAATCTGATTGCATTTTTTTTACAGTTCAAGTGTGAGGTTCAAGAACTAAACCTTTGAGACCTCACTTCTGAAGTGTGAGCATCAACAATATAACTTTTCGCTACGTTTCGGCATGAGGTAAGTCTGTACAAAATAAACTATGATTGTCAAGAATATACGAGAAACTATTGATAAAGATACTAAAGATGACCGCCAGTTAACTTGTAAGTTCAATTCGAATCATTGGATATTTTTATTTATCTATGTTTTTTGTTGTTGATAATACGGATTGGTTGAAGACAATTAGTTTCTACCCAAAAATGTCCACACGACTTACTTGAGCTGGTAATTATTAAACAAAAGGTGCATAAGACAGGTTCATAAAGTTCATTTATATTATTGTAGCAAATCATCTCTGGTTCAATTCCTTTAATATCCTTGATTTTAATATATGCCTATTTAAGGTATTATGGGCTTAATTTTCGTAACAAATTTTCAATTCTATACTATAAGGTAGATTAGAATGAATTATTCATGCCTAGATAGCAACTTGCTTTATCCCTACACCAATGTGATCATGGTTTTAGAAACCGCTCCTAAGGTTTCGGGTTGTAGGAAGCAAATATGTAAAAAAACGAATGTGGTGAAGCGATTATGAATGGTTTACTTTATAAAAAGGTTGATATGCAAGGGATGACACATAGCATTTTGTATTTTTTTATCGATTATCTATAACGTTGTAATGTGCTGAGCAAATGGTCTCTCTCAAACAGCTTTTCCTGCCCAAATACTTGATCTCTCTTAAAACAACTTTTTCCTGAAAATACTTTTTAACCCAGAAAGAAGTATACTCGCGGATCTTACCTGATCCTTGATGATTTATATGGCTCCTTTGAATGCTAGGTTATCAACATAATGTGTTACAATCTTAATCTTACTTTTTGCTTACTTTAATGTTTGTCACTATGTTTTCTACAGTGCATCCAGAGAATATGCTGACACGTGGTATAGATATAGGCCCCAAAGCTTTTGGTCAAAAGAGCAATAGACTTTTAATTACCCAACATTGCAAAGGAAATACATGTGGTCATTTAAGATCAACTATCAGTCGGAGACACGCTAACCCGTAGTATGCTTGAGTATTCTAAAGTTGATGTGCGTCGAAGAAACCATGTTTGGGCCCCGGTCAATAAGGTATGTGAGTTTTTATTATTTTAAATATCATATATCAATATTGTGGAAACTGCGAAACATATAATATTACTCTTTTCTTATATAATTCTTTGTGTAAATATAATGCACATAATTATCATGTTACTTTTTTTGAAGTTTGGAATGTCGATCGAGTACCTATTTGAGAAGTATCTGGACTTGGAAGTTAATGACCAGGATATTGGTGAAATTGAGGTAGCATAATGTTTTTAAAATTTACACGACTTTTGAAATTTAATTCTTATGTGGTTCCTGTGTGATGGCTTCTTCCATTAGTTTCAGCTATACCCTTTTAATTGATCATTTACATAACATGTACAAAAAACATTATTAGGTTTCAGGGGGTTTGGGGGTTACTCGTTTGAAGGTTGTCAATGATGCGTTAATTTCTAAATGGGCGTGGCGATTTAAAGTTGAGGAAGACGCTCTATGGAGGCTGCTGATTTTAGCTCTCCATCGGGGCAGAGGTAGTTGGTCGGGTCTGCCTCGGGTAGCTGGATCGTCGGGTTGTTGGGCCGAAATTGTAAAAAATTGTGAGAAACTTAAATGTGGAGACAAGCTGTTTTTAGATTCTTTGCAGGGTCAAGTGGGAAATGGCAATAGTATCCGGTTTTGGGAAGATGCTTGGCTGGAAGAGGTGCCCCTGATGCGAAAGTTCCCGTTCTTATTTAAAGCTGCAATACAAAACGCTTCCTGATTTCTGCGTGCAGCGCTAATGGAAACTGGGTTCCAGTGGATTATAATCGGCCTATGGGGATGCTGGAAGTGCAAGAATGGTGTGAGCTGTCGTCGCTTCTTGGCCAGGTCAAGCTGAACACAGACAAAGACTCGTGGAAGTGGGCAGGGTCGGCGATTTTTTCTGTGGCAGAGGTCAAATCCTGGCTGCAAGGCAACGGCAGCAGTGTTGGTGGTGGTTTCAAGCTGAAATGGGTAGCGTGGGTGCCCCTTAAGTGTCATATCTTCGCTTGGCAGACCCAGATGAACCGGATCCCTTCTATTGAAGCGCTTAGTAAAAGGAGTATTTCTATTTCAATTGATCGATGTAAGTTTTGCAATGTGGACCTTGAAACAACGGCGCACATTTTTGCTGGATGCGGTTTCAGCTTTGGAGTTTGGTCTAAAATCTGGGCATGGTGCCGTCTGAACACAGCTCCCGATCTACAGATTGATGATTTGCTTCTTTTATACAAGCAAGCCCGAGGAGGGAAATGGGGCAGAAGGATCGTTCATGGCATAATCTTGGTTTCGTTTTGGCTATTGTGGATTGCTAGAAACGACAAGAGTTTCAACAATAAGGACCCTAAGGTTATGTGCGTCTTTGGTAGTATCAAGTCTATGTCGTTTTTGTGGTTGAAACATAGGTCCCATTTCAAGGATCTTAGATGGGAGGATTGGTGTATTAATCCGTTGTATATGTTCTAGTTTGGGTGTTTGTCCTCGCTTTGAGGACTTCCCCTGTGTTTTATGAAAGTTAAAGTTCAAAAAAAAAAGGTTTCAGTTATCTGATCTATATATCTATTTGCAAATTTGTTATTTCCTGTATGCTGGACATCCCTTTTAAATACATAACAGTTGATGTTATTTTGGTTCAGTTGGTACAATGATAGGTGTTCTATAAGGCCTCCAAATAGCAGTTTGATGTTGATGTCGAATACTTTTGAGAGCCCAATGAATGCGGTAGAAAATCTCCAGGTTGACCAACTTTGCGGCCTACAACCAGTGTAATAAAAAAAACTGAATATAATTTAGTGTTTAAACAAAGTCTTCTTTTATGAAATAGGATGGGGAGAAAAAGTACAGGAAGGCATGGGCACAAGACTGAGATAAGTTGAAACGTTTTCAAAAAAGTTCATTAGCCACTTGAAATAAAATGTATTATTTTCTCTTCCATTATACATTAGGCATATGTGCATATTTATCAAATTATGTGTGAGTAGCTTTAATTTTATTGTTTACAAGGTGAAAGCTTTTATAATCCCCACACTCCTGGTACCCTAGATCTTATCAAGCAAAAGTAGCTCATGTGGCCAATATTGAAGGAAAAGAGAGACCTCTTACAGTTTTCAAGAAAACACGGAGGTCGTAACTATGCTTCAACGGATCTTGCAACTCTGCGGTTAGTTTTCTTAGCTGAAGTTTTTCTTAAATAGCCAGTGATAAATGTCACTTTTTATATAATATTTTCATTTTGTATGTAGGTATCATCTGAATGGAAAAAAAAAAGCAAAGTGGATGGTTATCTGGTTGATGATCAGGTTCCATGGTTTAATTTGTCAACTCACTTATGATTGTTCTTTTCTTATTAAGTATGGTGGCCAACTAAGGAACACACTTTATAGCTACCTCTCCAAATACAACCAATTAGGTTTTAAAATGTGTTATATTTAATTTTACGTATAAAAATATAATATATACTTATAATTTATATACTTTTGCAGATTATAATGATGTCCGGCAGCTGATAGATGAGTCAAACTTTCAAGTATCAGGTGTCCTAAATTGGAATTCCAAGAAAAGATGAGTAAACTGCTTCTTATCCCATGAAGCAAGAGAATTTCTTAGAACAAGGTTGATTAGCAATCAAGTATGACAATGTTTTCTATAACTTTTTAAAACAACTTTTTAGATATGGCAACATCATTGTGGGTCGAATAAAACGACAAGACATCTTATACTGAAACCGATTGCAAAAGGCAAAGTTGTTATGACTATTAACTAATGACCAGTGTATTAATATTATTATAATTTGAATTTTACGTTTCTTTAGATCTCAGGTAAGAAAGTCAATGATTTCTTCTCCGTCTACAATGTAAATGGAGGATGGCTGTTGTCATGAATGTGTTCCCATTATATTGGTCATTAATAGGTTTAAACAATCTGTCCCAAAAGAAACATGCATTATTGTTTTCTCATTATCTGGTGTCAAATTTGTGTCATGTCGAGCCTTACTAGCACGATGCTATTTCGCTTATTAGACACAAGATATGCACCGGATGTAAAAGTGACATTTCTTTCTTACCCTTAATGCCTATCTGTTCTTAATATATTTTATAAGTGTTTTTTTTTGTGTGGACTCAGTTAGAAGTTGAAATACTTGATAGAACTAGGACCTTTTTAGGTACCTTAGCATAACAAAGCAAACATTAAATGTTGTTTACAAGGAAATTTTCAAAGGTTCATGAATAAGTTTTAATTTTATATTTTTCTTATTTATGATATATATGATACGGATGATGAGTTCTTGGATTGAATCCTAATTTATCTGAAGTATGGTTTATATTGGTTTTGCACGTTGTATTGAAAACGAGTTTATAATGTGTGGTTTGAATGTTTGATGCCAATTTTATGTATTTATCGATGAAAGAAATTATGTGTCTTACTTTTCGGTTACTTCATGCATAAACAAAAGTTAAATATCATGTGACATTTTGCTGCATGTTATGTTTTAAAGTATTGATTAAATCCAATAAGTCTCGAAATTTCACTTATCTTTGTATATATTTATTTGTTCTTGATACTAAATATTGTCTTATATGAATGTTTTATTATATTGAGTTTCGAAATGGTTATCTTGTATCATCCTAAATTTCTGCCCATTATGGTCAAATAATTGGGAACACTATATATAGGATGCTTCAAGTCCAATATCTATAACCTTTTAACAACCTCTTCTATAAACATGCTAAAACGTTGTTGGTTACATGTGTTATATATAACGGTTGGGGCTAGGGTTCCACAAATCTTATGGTTGAGTTCGAGTTGATCAACATATACAATCATCCTGTATTACTAGAAACACTTTGTTGGTCTAACCACATTGAGTTTGTACACTATTATTTTGTTTGTATGCTATGTAAAGTTTTTTTAAAATGAGATCATTTTGTTGAGAATTATCGTTCAGTTTGTGGACGCACAACAATCCCTTTCGAGCGTGGGTTGTATTTTAAAGAACAAATGTTTATGCATAGACAATTGTATGTGTCACATGTATTGTATTGATAATGAGTTTCTAATATTGTGGTTTAAATGTTTAAAGCTAATAATATGTATATGTAATGATGAAATGAATTATGTGTTTTCATTTTGTTTACTTTGTGCACATATAAAACTTAGATATCATTTGATACATTGTTTCATGATATGTTTTATAGTATTAAATCTACCTACACTAATAAAAGAGTAACTAGGGCTTCACTTGTCCCTTTACTAGGGCCTCCACATAAGGTCCAAATCACCATCCACGTGTCAACCTTACAATCAATTAAAAAAAAAGCGGACCCACCCGTTTTTCTACCCGTTTTCTAGAATCCAAGTAGGTATATGGAGCTCCAGCTTTGTATATATAAAAGCCGTTATGTTTTTTTTCTTCATTCTTCCTACAATCTTCAATCTTCCTTAACAATTCTTTCAATCTTCATTCTTCATTCTTCTTTTTCATTTTCTTCGAGGTAATCTTGCATCAGCTTTACTCATTTTCTACTCTTAACATTATAAGAAAACATCAAACGTTTGATTTTTGCAAATAATCCTCTTTTTTTGTTTTATTTCTGATTTATGTAGTTATATCATCCTATTTTTTAGTTTGATTTCTGATTTATGCAGTTATATCATCCTATTTTTTTGTTTGATTTCTGATTTATATAGTTATTGTAAAAGATTTATGTAAATCGTGTGTTTAATCCGTTTTATTCATTTAAATGAAACTGAAGTTTTGAAATGTATTCGTTTGAATCTTCGGAGTTGTATTCGTTTGTTGTTTCGCTCATTCATTTGTCTAAATCCTTTTCAAGAGTCTATCGATTATGTTTATTTCATCGGATTCAAAATATCGATTTTGTATCCATTCGTTTTAGGGGTGTTCTTTTTAACCGATAACCAATAACCGAACCGAACCCGAAGTGACCCGACCCGAGAAACCACCTTACCTGATTAACCCGAACCCGATTAAGTGCATACCCGAACCCGACTAGAGTCTTTAGGGTCGGTCTTTGGATTAGTTTTGTATAATTCGGGTTGACCCGAATAACCCGAATAATTCAAACATAAATAAATGATCCAGTTTTCATATTTTTATGTATATCGGAGTAGTGTTTTTGTAGCCAAATTTGCAACTAAATATTGTAACCCTTGTTGTGGTTTTTATTTTACACATATTGTAGCCCAAATTGATAGAAATATGCAACCCAAATGGTTGGAAATATGTAACTCAAACACCCGAACCATTAAACCGATAACCATTTAACCCGACCCGAAAAACCCAAACCCGATTAACCCCATAACCGATAACCATTTAACTAGATTGGGTCGGTTATCGGGTAATATTTTCACAAATGAAAAACCGAATAACCCGACCCGAATAACCCGATAACCGAAAAACCAAACCGATGAACACCCCTAATTCGTTTGAATCTTCGGATTCAAAATATGACACAAGGAACCGGATTTGATCCTCTTATGTTAATTTTGATTATTTGTTGAAGAGGTCGTTTCAATGGTCGGACTCTGTATTTGAAACATGAAACCGACTTCTTAAACATTCAATCGGATTTACTATTTGAAAACGAAACAGAATGTAAAGCAACATAAAAAAACATATATATCGAATGGATTTTGTTATTGTTTGAATCCGATTTAGTCATTGTTTAAAGAAGTATCGTCAAATTTTGTAAGTACCAACTGAGCATATATCAAATCCAGAATTTGTGAGGTTTTGTCCTAAATTCTAAATCTGTTCCAACCGTTAAACTACAATATTTGTGATAAATATTGTAACTTACACGTCAATTTACAGTGTAATTTATTTATAAGTCATAATTTGATAAAAAAAATTCTTTTACTCACATTTGTAAATATTATGAGTTTGCTTACACATAATTTGACCAAATTAAATTGATATTACTCATAATTTGACCGAATTAAATTGAATTACTCATAAACTCATAATTTGACCGAATTAAATTATGGACTTACACAATTATTCTCTTGCTAAATTTACCGTCATTTATTTATAACTCATAATTTGACTTAAAATTATTCTCTTACTCATAATTTGTAAATATTGTAATTTTTCTGTCACATTAATTTGACCGAATATTAAATTGATATTACTCCTAATTTGACCGAATTAAATTGAATTACTCATAATTTGACCGAATTTAATGATTCTCCTACACAATTATTCTCTTACTAAATTTACCGTGTCATTTATTTATAAGTTATAATTTGACTTAAAATTATTCTCTTACTCATAATTTGTGATAGATGATAATCATTTACAATCCTTTTCAAGAGCAACTTTTATGGGTTTGGTAATGAAATTTTAGAGGAAATCTAAAATGATAGAAATGTGAATCATATAAGTAAATTGTTTGGTATTCTTAGAGCATTCACATCAGCTTTTTCATCCACACACAATCACATATTACACTAAAAATCATCACATTTCTCTCTACTTTTCAATTAAACAATACTTTTACATACTTTTAACATTACCTTTTCTCTCCCCTATACTCACAACCACTTTAAAAATATATTAAAAATAAGAGTTAATAGCCAAAATCGTCCCTGAGGTTTGGTCACTTTTGCCACTTCAGTCCAAAACCCAAACGTGTTAAATCTGGGTCCCTAGGCTTTTGATTTTTTGCCACATTCGTCCCTGACACTAAACCCAGTTAAATATTTTCGTTAAGTGAGAGGGTATTTCTGTCTTTTTGCTTGGCCCCTTTTAAAACCCTATTTAAACAGTCCCCACCTTCTCTCTATCTCTCTCTCAGCGTCACCACCACCACCTCCTTCCACAACCACCGCCGCCACCTCCTTTCAACCACCACCGCCGCCACATCCTTCAACCACCACCTGTTTCCTCATCACTTTGACAAAGTTTCATGTAGTTGCATTTACTTTTTGAGATACATAATCACCACACCTATTATAAAACTCACTTACAAATACAGACCACACACATTCATACTTACTCTGTCTCTCTCGTCTTATCATTCACACACACACACACACGAATATACAGGAAGGAGCAGAGAGAGGGATAGAACTAGAGAGAGAAAGTGGAAGAGAGAGAGAGAGAAGCGAAGAGGGGAAAGAGGGACCGGAGAAGAAGGGGACCGGCTCCGGCCAATCTGATCTGTTCCGAACACCAAGCAGTGGCGACAGTAGGTTCTCCGGTGACTACAGAGTACGACGATGACGGTGGTGATTCAGAGTACGACGATAAAAAATAAATAAAACCGGCCAGTACCAGGGCGTCACTTGGCACTACTGCAAGGGTAGCTGATGTCATCGCAGTGGAGGAGGTGGTGGGGAAGGAGGTGGCGGCGGTGGTGGTTGAAGGAGATGGCGGCGGTGGTTGTGGAAGGAGATACAACCACTCTATCTTGTTCAGGTTAGTACTTCAACAATTATATTATTGTGGGCAGAAAATCAGAAGTGATAAGGTTCAGATCTGTAGTAGAGATGGTGGTAGGCGGCTCATGACAACAACATAGTTTAAAGTTGATGATAAGGGTCAGATAAGGGTTACTGTGGGGATGGATGATTGCGATGGTGACCGTTTGTGTGTGTGAAGGATGTGGCGGCGGTGGTGGTTGAAGGATGTGGCGGCGGGTGGTGGTTGAAGGAGGTGGCGGCGGTGGTTGTGGAAGGAGGTGGTGGTGGTGATGCTGAGAGAGAGGGTGGGGACTGTTTAAATAGGGTTTTAAAAGGGGCCAAGCAAAAAGACAGAAATACCCTCTCACTTAACGAAAATATTTAACTGGGTTTAGTGTCAGGGACGAATGTGGCAAAAAATCAAAAGCCTAGGGACCCAGATTTAACACGTTTGGGTTTTGGACTGAAGTGGCAAAAGTGACCAAACCTCAGGGACGATTTTGGCTATTAACTCTAAAAATAAATGCAGGGAACAATGTTCCCCCAAATATACTAGATTCTCATATCCTTCACTCATAACCACTCATAACCCCATCATAAAATATGGAGTTTTCTTTCACAAAATTAAGGGAGAGCTGATGTGAATGCTCTTAATCACCTAACAAACCTTAGAAATTTTCAAACTTTTAGAGTACCGCGTTGTAAAAGTGGCATCGAAAGAGATTTTTGGACGACTATGACAAATTTTTTTAAGTCTCATTTTAACTTTTTTTTTTTGTTATTTTTCTATTCATTTATGCTCCTTAAAGTTTTAGTATTTTGCCAATGTTACATTATAAATATTTGTTTATATATCTAACTTCTTTACTATTAATTTTTTTTAGGTTTATGCATACAATTTATTGTTTTCAGGTTGCTACAGCAAGGGGTGAAGCATTATTTTATTGTGGATTGTGCGACGTATTTTGTACGGGTTCCAAAAACCTTTGGCATGCATAATAAAGGATAACATCACGTAAGCATGATGAAGGGTAAATACTTTGAAGAAGATGATGTCGATATGTGTTTTGCTTGCAACGTTCGATGTCAAAATACTAGGAAATTACCATGCTGCAATGGATGTTATGAACGTATTCATAATTCGTTTTTTTTCCGTACTTGATTTAATTCCTTTTGTCATGCACTATTATTAAGTTTTGTGAACATTATATTTTGACTTATGTTTTCTTTTGGAAATTATCATATTATTTTGTTTGGTGGAAGAATTTTTTTATTACGAGATTTATTTGCATCGATTTTGTTTTCAACTTACATAATTCACGAGCACAACAAATTAAAATTAAAAACTTTGACAGAATATTAATTTGTCATTATATATTTTCTTTCATGTTATATTTTAAACTTTTAGTTTAATACCGCCCTTATAAAAATTGTTTATTTTATATAGTCGATAATATGTTTTATTTAAAAATTTCTTCACCCGTGAAGTTGACGGGTCTCTAACTAGTTTATATATATTTTTTTTAGTGTTAGCGGCTTCCTTTATATGGCGCCCGTAAATGACCAGTGTTATGATGTTAGGGCTCACAAATGATTTTGAAATTTGAAAACTGAATCGTTGTTCCTAGCAAACAATCTCTCGATCTTGTAAGCCTTCTTCATACATCAATTTACTTTACTTAATATTTTATTATTATAATGTATTGTTATTTGATTCTGTAACCTTTCATGGTTGGATAAATTAATCATGTGCATGATTAAATCCCATTTTAAGATTAGGGTCGAATCACTTTGTTCCAAAGAAAAATAAAAAAACTTTATACTAAATCTGTAGGGATATTTTATTTTGTTGCCACATAGAAATTATTATTAAGTTCTAGACTATGATTATTTATGTTGGAATGACATTATCTTGTCATTCTTGGAAAGCAGGTTGTGGTTGTCACACCCCGAAAATCGGGCACACAAAGCCGTAGACTTAAAATCATTACGCGGTTTATTACAAATTAAAACTTTTGGTTTAGGTTTCTTGAAAACGTGCAATGGGTCGTACACAACAATTTCTCGACCACTAGGGACTAGGGGTTTGTTTCCAGTAGACTAGATTTTGCTATTCAGAAAGGGGTTGTAGCGCAACTTGTTACCCGTTTACTTGCTATTCTGCTGTAAATTTGCCCTTTATTTATAGTAATATCTTAGTATTTTGGTAGGAACTTTATCAAAACGAATTTCAACCTAGGATGTCCTAGAGACGCCTTGTCGCTGCTCACTATGCCTAGCGTAGTTTGTTATGCTAAAAACGTTAGCTTACGCTGGTGAGTTCATAGTTATTGATACCATCTTACTATTTACTCAAACCAATGATCAACGTATTAATCACAAATGTTTGCCACCTTAGATGAATCCTAGAAACATATCAATATCCAAAACTAGGCCGTGGTTATGTATATTGGAATGACAGGATCTTTAAATTTTGCTAGCTGATCTGTTCTTAAAATCTCTAGTATTATGTTTTATAAGTTGATTTGATTCTTGGGAAGTAGGTGCAATGGATGGGACCAATTTATCTTCTGATGTCGTGATTGCGGAACTGATGAGCATGGGATTTGAGATTTTGGAGGCGAGAAAAGCTATACAAGAAGTGGGTCCATCGTTAAACAATGCGATTGATTTTATATTGAATGGATGCAAGAAAGATTCAAGGGAAAGAGACATATCCGACGCTGGAAGACAGTCGGTTAGGGGAATGAGGCAATCGAGCATCATGGATCATCTGCAATCTAGCAAGAAGCCGGCTCCGTCGGTCTCGATAGTACATTCCGATGAAGATTGGAATGTTAGAGCTAATATGTTGCTGCAGAAGCATTTCGGTTATCCATTGTTAAAGAGATTCCAAAGGGAGGCTTTGGGAGCTTGGGTAGCCCAAAAAGACTGCCTTGTTCTTGCTGCAACGGGATCGGGGAAATCTTTATGTTTTCAAATTCCAGCGTTGTTAACTGGGAAGGTTGTGGTGGTGATTTCGCCCTTGATAAGTTTGATGCATGACCAGTGCTTGAAGCTAGCAAAAACATGGTGTGTCTGCTTGTTTTCTTGGATCTGGACAGGTTGATCAAAGTGTCCAGCAGAAAGCAATGAGAGGGATGTATGAAATTATCTACGTCTGCCCTGAGACGATCTTGAGGTTTAATCATCTGTTTTTGTTTTTTGTTTTTATTTTTATTTTTGTGTTTTCAAATATTTTCTGGTCTTTGCAGATTGATAAAACCACTTGAAAGCCTTGCAGAAAATCGAGGAATTGCTTTATTTGCAATTGATGAAGTTCACTGCGTCTCCAAGTGGGGTCATGATTTTCGACCCGATTACAGGTTTGCATATCTTTCCTATTTCACTCTCTTGACTGTTTTTTCAGTTGCAAACATAATAATAGCATTGTGGATTTCAGGCGTTTGTCTGCACTGAGAGACAACTTCAATGCAAAAAAGCTGCCATTCTTGAAGTTTGATATACCCATAATGGCATTGACTGCTACCGCCACCACTCGAGTTCGGGAAGATATTCTTAAATCATTGCATATGTCAGAGGATCCAACGATTGTTCTCACTCCTTTTTCCGTCCAAATCTTCTGTTTTCAGTTACTTCATTTCATTCTGAGCCTTACATGTTATGTTTATAATTTTTTGTTTTTAAAACGTGTTTGTTTAATATCCAACCACCATCTATAGACTTTGTAGTAGGGATGCATATGAGTATAGTTTTTCATTTCATTCTGAGCCTATTAAGCCCTATGTTGAATATGCAAGCATTATTAATTTATTATTTATATGTAACTGGGCATGGTGGACTGCAAACGGGTTATTACTTATTTTGCGCATCTGGGTCAAATTATATATTGAGCTCTCTATTTGTCTTTCCTTAACTTAGCAGTTCTAGATGAGACTTGAAGGCTGATAAATAAAGTGACCTTAATATATTGGGGTAGTTTATTTAGTTCTTTGATTCTTTAGTTAGTACTTTTGTATCTGGTTAGTAGTTAAAAGTCGTTTTTTTTATTACGTAAAAGGGAAGTTCAAATACTGCTGTCAATAAGAATGAAAGAAACATAATATTCCAACCTGTTGCGTTCTTGAAGTTCTGATCACTATTTTTTTCTATTAAATTTCTGCTATTTGTAGGTGAAGCATAGTAGAACATCTTCATCTTCTTATGAGAAAGACTTCTGTGAATTGATTGAAGCATACAGTAAAAATAGACACCAAAAGTACAGTAAAAAGACTAATCTGCCACTTGAAAACATTTCAGTTGGAACATCCAGTCGAGATGAAATATACAACTTGGAGGAAAGGGATTCTGAAAGTGAAGAAGACGATGATGATGTAACTTTGCCAAAGAGACAAAAATTGTCCGTTGAATTTCTCGAAGATGAGAGTGACCTCTTGATAGATGTTGATGACTTTGATGGTAACCTTTTCTTTTGCCTCTGCGATATACCTCATTTTATGGTGCATGATAGGACAGGAATCACAAATTATTTTTTATCTTTTGATTGTCATTGACAATGTTCTAGTGGAGATGGAAAAAGAAAATCGCATGACTGAAGGATTTAGGGAATATGTTTTTAGTCATCTGATTTTTGAAAAAATGGATTAACAGATCAAATAAAAATGCTTGGCTTAAAGGAAATAAGTCAAATCGGTCAAAAGTCTCCCAAGTTTTGTTTCTATTGCATACTATCTAATTGTTTTTCTGAAGTTGAATTGTTATCACAATAATATAGTTCGTATTTTATTTATCGCACCAACAGTTTTGTCTTGTACAAAAAATGATCCGTTACCCAACCCTATCATTGTTGACCAACTTCAAATGTGATTGGACATCATTTGGCAGTCTGCTGTTGACTGTTGTATCTCTGTTCTAAAGGCTGCTAGGCTGGTTTTTTAATTTATGTCAAAACACATATTATGCTTCTGATTACATTCATACATTACATATTAATGCAGTTACCTGTGGAGAGTTTGATGGACAATCATCCACAAAGGATTTGGATGCTTGTGAAGGGAAGACAGAAGAAGGGCTAACAATCATTTATGTCCCAACCAGGAAAGAAACGTTAAGCATTGCAAAGTATCTCTGTAGATGCGGTGTAAAGGCTGCTGCTTATCATGCAAAGGTATATTTCTGCTATTCTTATCCATAAAAAAACACAGTCAACATGGTCAAACCGTCAAATATACTGCCACGTTATCATTTTTTGACATGGATTCCCTTAAATTAAAAATTTTGAAAGTTCAGAGGGTTTTTTATTTATTTTTTTATGTCAAAAAAAAAAAAAAAGATATCCGAATTAGAAATTGGAACAATGTTGGTTACCTATCTATGCAATTAATCTTATTCTTATATCCATTACTTTGGTTGTTTGATGTCTGTTGTTTGGAGGCTTCCACTTTTAGTTGCTTAAAATTCTTCTTTTTCATAGTCTTCTTACAATGTTCTTATTTCCATGGAAGTGAACCATTCAATCACATTCTTCTCATAGTTTTTTTTTCTCCGCCTATCAGCTGCCCAAATCACAACTTAGGCACGTGCACAAGGAATTTCATGAAAATGCATTACAGGTATGGATCACGTATCTTACGAACAAACCTGATAGTTTTCTAGGTTGCTCTTATTCCGTTTATTATTATTTGTGTTTGAAAGTCTTTGGATCTGTCATATCATACAATTGAATATACAAGACACACACACACATATATATAAATATATATTATATTACATAAAGCTCCCCGAGACTATATATATTTAAGTGTGAACTTGCACAAGTTGCTGCTGATATTGTTATCCACAAACTCATAAATTTATCTCAATGATAACCAAACATCTATAAAGATGATTGTAGGTGAAGTTGTGAAGTATTACTTCTAAACTTAAATAAAAATACACTTTTTGAATGTTATTCACTATTTGTTACTTTGCGTATTGGACATTCATAATGCACTCACTTTGTTTCTTGAGGAGAATGTTTACATGGATTAGTCACTGTGTTTTATGTTTGAGGTGGTGCTTTTGAATTCCTAGGGTTTGTTTTGCTTTCCAGTTTGTGTATCAGTCAATTTATCACTCCTTGGTAATCTTGTAAAGCTGGTAGGTTACGTATCACTTAATTTTATGTTTTCTAGAGGATCTACAACATATACAGAGTTTGTAGCTCAAATTAGAACATAATTTACATGACAAAGTGAAACAATCTTATGATTTAACTTAACATAATATGCTTTAAGCAATAGACAAATATGTTTCGAATCTACTACCAAGCCTTTTTTTGTATGTATTTGTTCCCCAGGTGGTTGTTGCAACAATTGCTTTTGGTATGGGTATTGACAAGTTAAATGTTAGAAGGATCATTCACTATGGCTGGCCACAGGTATACTATGCCCATGAAACCGGTTTGCTCCATTTAATTACTAGCTGGATCAATTTTCAACACATTAATGGGAAAATAAGTCAACTCTGATTTGTGTTTAGTTGATAATGGGACAAGCGGGTAAACTATTTACAATATGAAACAAGAACTACAAGTTTCTTTTTTGACCTACTAATCCTCGCGCCTGACCTATTAATCAACATTCCTGACTTGCTGCTATATACATAATTCACTTTTCTAGCTTCCAGTTTTGCACATATTTAACAGTTTTTTATTTTAAAGAAAATGTTGGTAGTAAAGCGTGCATCAACTTCTGATAGCTGCTTTTATGTACAGAGTTTGGAAGCATATTACCAAGAAGCAGGTAGAGCTGGAAGGGATGGAAAATTGGCAGATTGCGGTGAGGGACTCTCAATATGATTATGGTTTATAGTGGTGGACAAAGGGTTGGGTTAGTTACGGGTCAAAACAAGTTGGGTTGATGCAGAAGCACTTATTTGTCAAGTAAATAATTAATGTGATAACATATGATCATAATTATATAATGGTCATCACACTTCTTTGAAACTATCAGTTACGACTTTCAAAACTGACGAGTGATTATAGTCACTGCATTTAGGACATTGCTGTTATTAACCGACAAAACTAATATGTTTTCTGATGTAGCATGCTGTATGTTTGCTGTCATAAGCATTATCTGATATTAAAGTTGGTCGTTACAACCTGTCTCTCGCCTCGTCATTCCATTATGCTCAAAATCCATCATTTTTCTGGTTTCTTGAATCAGTTTTGGTTAATTTATACTAACTTTCTGTGCTTTATTTAATAGTTCTATATGCAAATTTATCAAGAATGCCATCGCTTCTTCCTAACCGAAGAAGTGAAGAACAGACTAGGCAGGCATATAAGATGTTATCTGATTGCTTCAGGTTCAACTTTTAGTTATCCTTTCAAGATTTATCTTTTGTTTTTTGTTTTTTTTTTTTTTGAAAGTCAAATTTGTGTTTAATGAATCCATTTTTTATGCTATGCAGATACGCTATGCGTACTTCTAGATGCCGAGCCCAGATGCTAGTGCAATATTTTGGGGAGGATTTTAGCGATGATAGTTGTCATTTGTATGTCAGATTCTTTCCTTCCTAGTTTTGCTAATCATGGAATTTTTTTTTTTTTAAGAATATTAATACATGGCATTGTGGTTAATATGGTGCGGGGTTCCTTTCTTTGCTAATATTTTCTTTATTGCTTGTGATTTTAATTAACTGAAATGTTGTTTACGTGTTTTCTTTGTTTTCAATATTTTTTTGTTCTTTTTATGGAGAAAGGCAAAATGTATAGTAAGCTGGTTTTGAACCCAAAAACCTTTGGTTCATAAACCAAACAGTTTAACCGGTCTACCATGAGCTTTGTTTGCTCATTTTATTTTGGCACCTTGCCAACACAGATAGATTTGCATGAACTGACATAGGTTATAATCACGTAGAATTAGTGAATGTAAACTATCTCTAATAGAAGAGATGTAAATATATGCCAAGTTTACTTATTGTGCCTTAATTTAATGTATACATGTTTATAAGTTATGTTTCTGCATGGTGTGTGTGATCAACAGATGTAATATACAAACAGACGCGGATATTTTTAGCTTAATCTTTTTTTTTTAGTTCTTTTTTTTTTTACATTTTCTTTATCTTATTTTAGTTTCATAATAATATCTTGATCATATTTTCAGATGCGATGTTTGTGTTAAGGGACTCCCGAACAGAAAAATTTGATTGATGAAGCTCGAATTATCATGCAGATGATTGCTGCTCATTATGTGAGTATTCTACTGTCAACATAAATGTTTACTTTTCATCAATGTTTTTCTTTTATTTAACAATATGCAATGTGTGTAGAGTGCAATAGTGGGCCATGAGCCAATATCATACAAAAACCTAATTTACATTACATATATAATACTTGTAACACAACCTTATTTTAACACTCCTGATGTCAGCCATGCCCAACTTGTTACGTATAAAGTATTAAAGTTAATTTGTGAAACATGTAGTGGTTTTGTTAAGAAGATACATACAATTACTTAGGTAACCCCTTTTTTTTAACAATTTTCATTTCCCTTTTGTTGTGTCAACAGAAAATAATTATATCATCATTGGTTTTAAAATGAGCGCCTGAGACGCGAGGCATGTTGGAAAATGCCTCAAGGGCTGGAGGTAGCGCCTGATGTACTTCTGGGTCATAATTAGGGTCCGTAGGAAACTGATATATGAAAATAACCAAAGGGATGAAGAAATTATGAAAGGTTTCACTTGATAAAAAGGTTGATATGTAAATCAGATGAAAGGGACAACTTCTGTCTGTAAATAAATCTTATCTGGTTGTACATAGAGCAACACCTCACGTGCGTGATGCGTGTGCCTCACTCCTCTACTTTTGGACCTAAACACCTCGGAGATACTTCCCTATTTTCAAAATCAATATCATCTGCAGATTGATGCTTAGGGGTTGGTTAATTCTGTGCAATTATCATGCTTTTATAAAAAGTGATCACAAAAAAAATCTCTATTGTAACCCAAGATCCTAGGATGGATTGCTTAAACCAAAATCATTCATGTTTATCTTGTACAGCCTAAATTTGGATTTCCTTGATTTTATAAGTAATAATGCACATGCTAACATCCAGGATAAAAGAAGCTATTTGGAGAGCTCTTATGATGATGATAGCTACCATCATAATACATGTATGGAGAAGCCAAATGTCAAGATGTTTGTTTGTAGAATTCAGGAACAGGTAATTATTTTTGGAAATTTGATTGGTCATTTATTTTATTTTCTCAATCTGTGTGCAACTGTGCATATATTTTGACATTTTATTTTCTCAATCTGTTGTGAATCTTGTGGTGATTTGCATTGAAAGACCTTTGAATACCTTCAAGATAATCGATAAAGAGGGTATAAAATGATAATACTTTTGGGGAGGTTGAGGGGTGTTTTTTAAAAGAAGGTTATATTGACAAAGTTCTTTTTGCTTCGCGAAAAAACATCATTGCATTTAAAATTGAGACCGATAGAGGGTCAACTTTTAATGTTTGCATAGTCTTTTTCATGTTTTTTATTACATTTTTGAAGTTTATGTGGCATCATTCTTCTAGTTTGTATTTTACATGCTCTCTGTAAAGTGCATTTTTATTATGAAAACAAGTGATTGATGGCAAAAACAAATCAAAAAGTATAATGTGTTGGTTAAGAATATATAATGGGCTGATTGAAGAAAGAAAATAAGTATAATGGTTGGTTAAAAAAATAAAAAAAAAGTATGACGAGTTGATTGAAAAAAAAAGATAGAATAATGAGAAGCATGATAAATTGTTGAAAACGACTAGTTTGGTAAGTACTATTAAAACCACACCCATTTGGTAAATTATAATTTTGATCGCACCATTTTGACTAAAACCTCCTTGATCCGTATACTAAAAAAGATGATTACAACATAAAAAGTTATTTATGCAAATTAAGGACTGTTTCTTTGACCATGGCCTCAACAAAAATCTGAACATGTCAACAACTATGATATTGTTGATAACTGTGGTTTTGTATGCACAGAATCAACAGCTAGCTACCACTGATCTCTTATGGTGGCGAGGTCTCGTACGTATCCTGGAAGACAAAGGGTTTCTTAGAGAGGGAGATGACAAGGTAATATATTGAACTACACATCTATACTTAAAGTTACTTGCTTTCAAATATTATGGCTGATGCCATTATGATAACATTCACTGATACTCTTGTGTGCTCGACCTATTGGTTTCTTCTGCTGCCGTGCTTTTCTTTATATTTAATGCCGGGCAGTTTTTTGTTCTTTTTTTGGGATTTCTCTATTTTATTTTGGACTACTTTTTTGCTAATTGGGTACAATTAACATATACTGCAAAGATTTTAAAACGTTTTTATTTTTGTAGCTTGTATACAACTAGTTATCTTACATTTTTTTTGATTCAATAATTTGAAAGGTTTTTGACATTGATATTGGTAGATGAATTTTATTGCTAATTATGTTTGGGGACTATAATTATATACATGTGTGTGACTGTGTGTATCATTTTTTGTTATCGCGCCTTGTGTGTTTTGGGCCTGTGGCTTTTTTGGCTCCATGAGCCTAGGCGATAGGCTAGGCCTTTTCGCCTAGCGCCTTTGGCTGCATAGATTTTTGTGCTTTCATTTGAACTGTAATGGTATCTTCAAAGGTCAGATGGGTGAATTTATAAAACTTAGCTAATATCAGAACGGGTCAACTGGGTTGTATGAGTCAAATGGGTCAGGAGTCACCCAACCTTGGTTTAAAAAAGCACGCCTCGCACAAAAGTGACGAGTTCTAGGCGCATTGCGCGAAGTGCAAAAAGCGTGGGATTTTCGTCCCGAAGCGCACACTAATTATAATAATATATAATTTTTTTTATATATCCCATATATATCCCATGAGTTTTTAGCTTCATTTACCTAAAATATAGCTATAAATAAGGTTTTTATGTGATTTTACCCATTTGTACAAGCCAAAAACACCAAGGTACAACATTTTTATGCATAAAAATACATAGTGTACGTGAGGCCCGCACCTCAGGGTCAAAAGCGACTGAAATTTTGCCAAAAAAGCGCCTAAGGGGCGCGCCTTTGGGAAATTGGGTAGGCGCAAAGCCCTAAGGCGCCCTAGGCTGCGCCTTGTGCCTAGGCGCGCTTTTTAAAACCCAGCACCCAACGTGTTTTCAAATGCTTAATCACTTTATTAAAAACTATAGATTATTAGTTTAACGTTTTACTTTGTAATCTTATGTAACACATTTATTGTTATGGACTTTTATGAAAATGGACAAATGTTTTGATGAGTCGGATCAAGCATTAAAGTTTAGTCGTTCTGACTCGTTACCCAACCTGAGCAGTTAGATTTGTGGCCCCCCACAAACTACACATGGCCTAGCTGTAGCATTGTAGGGGCCTTACATTTGGTATAAGGGACTGATAGTACAACACTTCAATTCAATTGGTGGGACCCACATTGCATGCTGTTAATCCACTGAAAGTTGAGAATGAAACTCGCAATAGGCAACATAAAAAAGTAGACAGTCTAACCCGCCCGCGATTGCTGGGTATCTTTTGTGTTGTAGCGATTTTTTATATCTATTAGTTACTTATACTGATTTTTTACTGCATCTTTGCAGGCTCATGTTCAGATAAAATATCCTGAGCCAACAAAACTCGGGTTGGAGTTTGCATTTGCCGAAACAGAGATGGAGCAAGCGTTTAATGTCTGCCCCGAAGCAGATATGTTGCTCTCCGAAAACAGGCCCAAATCTTATTCTTCTTTCGTAGAATGGGGAAAAGGATGGGCTGATCCCGAGATTCGTAAGCAGAGGTTGTCAAGAAATCGACCATGGAAACGACCACGGCGAACGAACAAGCAAACCGTTCGAGGGAGATTAGCTGCTAAGCTTTCAAAATAAAATATGTAAAAATATGATACATACTATTCTTTTCTAAACAGATTAAATGTAATGTTTTGCGCAGTAACTAAATTTTGTTTTGTTCTTTTATAAAATTCTTTGTATTGTATGTGTACCAAGGACTATAAATGTCAAGACAATCGATTGATGCCAGTAGTTACTTCTAAACAATGAGTTAGGCAGCAGCACGGTGTGGACTTCGGATAGGGGCTCGGGTACCCGGTAACCGTTCGGGTACACCGTCCCGAGTGGATCGGGTAGTGGTGTGCAGGTATTAGTCTTAGGTTTAAGGAGCCGAAGGGTAGTGTTTACGGTTAGTGTTCGTTTGCGTAGGCGAGAGATAGAGAGATGAAGTAGTGAATAGCGTGTGTAAAATTGTGGGACCCATGGGATAGGGTTGCACTCCCCCTCCCTACGGTGCGAAGTTACACATGATATTTTCCAATAAACCTTAACAAACATATTCTATCGAATACATTCTCACAGTTTAAGTGGAAGGAAATTGGGCACCGAGACTAGAGTATAAGAAGAAATCACTAATATGACAGAAATAAATTATTACATCAAAAACTTAAGGTAGCGTTTGGTATGATGGAATGGAAGAAGGAATGAAATGGACAATTACGAGGGAATGAAAAATAGTGTGTGTGGTTGGTCATAGGAATGGAATCACTCTAACCAAAAGGCATTCCATTCCCTCAAAACCATTCCATCCACCCCTCATGTTTTTTTTTCATTCCATCCCTTATTCACCCTTCATTAACAACATCATTAGCCACCACCCGCCACCACCACCACCAACCACCATCTTCACCACCCACCACCATCGTCACCACCCACAACCACCACCAACCACCATCGTCACCACCCACCACCTACCACCATCATCACCACCCACCACCACCGCCAACACCACTCACCACCGTCTCCCACCACCAACTTCGTCGCGTACCACCGATACCACTACCATCCACTACCGCCGTCACCACCCACCACCGTCGCCGCCACCAATCACCGCCACCCACTACCTTCACCCACCCGCATCACCGCCATCCACCTCCACCCACCACCGCCGTCGCTACCTACCACCACCGCCACACACAACCACCTACCATCACCGCACCAACCACCACCCACCGCCGCCACTACTCACCGTCGTCGCCCACCCACCATCAGGACCATCCACCTCCACCTTCCACCGTTGCCACCGCCGCCACCCACCACCGTCGCTACCGCCACATATCACCACCCACTATCACAGCCACTAACCACCACCCACCACCGCCACTCACCATCAATTTTATTCTTTCGTCTTTTCCTGCCTATCCAACAACACAAAGTAATGTTTTGTTTCATTCCCACATGGCAACCAAACAAGACATGGAATGGTAATGATCAATTCCATTACCTTGTCCATTCCATTACCTCATCCATTTCATTCCCTCATTCATTCCATTACCCCATACTAAACAGACCCTAATACTCTTGATATGTTCTTATACCAGCAAATTAATCTTTTTTTGCCATCAATGCAATACAACTATAAAGTGTGACTACTAAAAAAAATCCAAAGTAGGAACCAACTATTACATCAAAAACACGATGAAGGAATTATTTGAATTTAAATATTTAATGATCTACTTTCCTAATTATTAGTTTCATATACTAATATAATAATAATAATAATAATAATAATAATAATAATAATAATAATAATAATAATAATAATAATAATAATAATAATAATAATAATAATATAATAATAATAATAATAATAAGGATTAGAGAGTCTATGGAGTTTAGGCCATGTTTCCTTATGTAAGAGAAACAGTTGATAAAAAGAAATTATTTGTTGCATTCTCAAGAGTTTATATATCCTAATTTGTTTCATAACATAAACACTCTTCTTTATCTTTATATTATATATAATAATACGGTCTCATGAGCAGTAGCACTAAGTGTTACAACGGTTGGGACATACATAGAAAGGAAGAAAACTTTGTGGTGGCAAAATGCGGCTGTTCGATTTGAGAGCAAGGATGACAAAGAACTATGATTGTGGTGGTAGGAGCTGCGAAGTGCGACAACTATACTTGAAAGATAAAAATGAGTCAAATCTAATTTCTTAATAAGTAAAATCTAATTCATATATGTGGAATGACAAAAATTAGTCAAATCTGTTTATTTATTTTTTAGCACAAGAGGGATGAGAAGAGAAAGAAAGCATTTACGTCAGACAGACAATATATGAAAGACGGTCAAAAATCAACCATTGATGGGGCAACAGAGAGAAAAAAATAAAACAAATAATAGTGACATGTGTACTAAAACTAGCTTCTTACCCTGTTGCGTGTTACTGTGACAACTTAGCGTTTGCGACTGCATTATACGTGTTACGATAATGACGTTGGCAAAGCGGCCCTTACGTGGTGGCAAGTTGTTCATCGTATCAAGTATTATTATTATTAATCGTGCTTTGGGACTGAGCCTATGTATATTTATTTACACACTCAATTTTGTAAAGTAGCGTCTTCAAAGTAATATTTTATTAGTTATTTATCAAAAACATTAGTAATGGATTTTGTTGATAATAATTACCAGCATAAACATCATTTTTAAAGAATTTGTATAATACATTCAGTAATCACTAATTCAGTACAATACCCCATTTCTAGTTGAATCTCTCACGTCACACCCACTCCCTCAGCACCTACACACATTTGGCTTTTTTTTGGAAAACCATCGACAGGTTGCTCATAACCAAATATGGTTTTGTAAAACTAGATTCATTGACACACATATACATCATATATCATTAGATAATGGTAGAGAGAAAGTGGAGTGAACTTGTAGATTTTAGGTCCGGATGCCAATAACAACGACTTCAACCAATTAATCTAGGACGGTGGTGCAACATAACCAACTACCACCGTGGCACCACCTGTAACCACCAACGTCTGCTTGTTCATGTTTTATTTCTCTCTCTTAAAAACCTTGTAACCCATCACCTTCGGTAACCCCCCACAACCTCTATCGTCTACCACTTGGAGCTAGCTAGACTCCAACCAATAAAGGTTCATATTGACTATACATTCCATGTTCGATATCTTCGACGTCACCATCCAACACTACTACCCGGTATGAATTTTAAACCCTGGCGGCTGTTGTTATAGCGCTGCTTGACGGTGGTAGATGGTGGTATGGTGATGGAAAGTTAAAGGCTTAAAGTTTTGATTAAACTATCAAACTCAAATGCACATAATATAGAACATTAAAGGAATTCGGAATTTGAATAGAAAAAAGTGAATGCGGAGGGTCAAAGTTTCTCGAATAATTGACTAAATCACATTCACCAAGAAAATAAACATCATCACCATTGTACTTTTTTTTTTGGATAGATAACCTTCATTCAACTAAAAACGCCTCTTGCAAGTCCTCAATGCAAGGACCACAAGGAAAAAACCAAATTACATCAATCCAATTGGATACTTACACCAAACCTTTCTATCTATATGTTTATATGTAGACGTATTACAAATCCAAAAGAGACATCGATTTAATTTTGGTCACCACCTCAACAGCTTTAGACTCTCTACCTTTGAAGATCCTCTCGTTCCTAGCAATCCAAATGTACCAAAGAGTGGTAATCACAATACCATGAACCACTCTTTTGTCTTGTTTTCGAAACTTTAACCCTTTAGCTAAAACAAGAAGGTCTCGTACCTCAAATGCGAAGATAGGATCTAACCAGCACCAACCCGCAATTCTCGTTGATATGTAATGCTCGTTAATTAGGTGTATTTTTTTTTAAAAAAAATTGTATATAAAATTTTAAAAATTGTGAGGGGAAACATAAGAGAGAAAAAGAATTTTGAAGGGAATAAGGGGGATGATATCACGTGACACATTTAAAAGGGGAGGATGACCTTAATAAGTGCCATGTTATACAAGACATTTTCCTATATATAGTTATAATAATTATAAGAGAAAATTGCTCGAATAGTCCCTGTGGTTTGCACAATTTTCACCTATAGTCCTCAAGTTTCTAAAATTACAGGTATAGTCCTGAAACAGTGACTTTTTTTTAACTTGGATAGTCCCTGGAGCTAACTGAGCTTAAATAATCCAGTTAAGTGGGTGTGAAATTACTAAAATACCCTTACTTTAATAAAAATAAAAAAATCAATTAAATAATAAAATAGAAAGAGGACCCACATAACCCCTTACCCTTAGCCAATCATGTGTCTCCAACAATCATTAGTAGGGCCCACACACTTCATCTTCCCCACCACCACCACCACCACCACCACCACCACCACCACCCATCACCTCCATAAACCACCACCACCACCACCACCCATCACCTCCATAAACCACCACCACCTCCTCCCCAAACCACCACCACCACCACCATCTCCACCATCACCAACATCCCAACCACCATAGCCACCACCCACTTCATCTTCCCCACCCAAACCTCCGCAAATCACCAACACCCCAACCATCTGTCCATCTTTGTCTCTGTCACCCACGACCCATCATTCAGACAGAGTAAACTAAATCCAGACCTAATAAACGACCAGAATTGGGGGTCGATTCCCTCTGTAATTGATATAAGGCTCACATCATTTTTTTCATGATAACAGAGGTTCACGCTTTGAACGAGATCACGGTTATTGAACTTGCACAGGAAAATGAAAACAAATAATGACAGAGGAGAGTGAATGTGCTGAGGTCACGAAAAAGAAAAAAAAAGAAAAAAGAAAAAAGAAAAGACAAGAACAAGAGGCGTGAGAAGAGAAGAAAAAAGGAAGCAATAAATTGGAGGTGGGTGTCTCTAAGAGGCCTAAGGGGGTGAGCATCAAAATAATTATTGAGGTTGGTGGTGGTGGTGGTGGTGGTGGTGGTGGTGGTGGTGGTGGTGGTGGTGGTGGTGGTGGGGAAGATGAAGTGTGTGGGCCCCACTAAGGATTGGTGGAGACACATGATTGGCTAAGGGGTTATGTGGGTCCTCTTTCTATTTTATTATTTAATTGATTTTTTTATTTTTATTAAAGTAAGGGTATTTTAGTAATTTCACACCCACTTAACTGGATTATTTAACTTCAGTTAGCTCCAGGGACTATCCGAGTTAAAAAAAGTCACTGTTTCAGGACTATACCTGTAATTTTAAAAACTTGAGAACTATAGGTGAAAATTGTGCAAACTACATGGACTATTCGAGCAATTTTCTCTAATTATAATTATAGAGTGCATAAACATAAATTGGTTTCTCCGACCAATTTTGATCCAATTTGTTTTTAACCTGAGTTGTTTAAACCCAAACAATTAAACCCATTTCGGCCATTTGAGAATAATAGTAAACCTATTTGAGAATAATATTATTGTAGTTCAAGTAGTGTTTTTTCTCGACTGTTTGCTACGGTAAAATAGATTCAGACTATAAGGAGTGAAGGGGGAGGCATGATGCGCTATGTGGCACTTGTGGGGACTGTATTTGAAGGGTGAAAATTGTAGGGAGTGAAAGGGGGGATAATATTATACTGTGTTAAATTAAAAAAAAAAACTGACCAATCAAAAATCACACCTCAAAATCTTGTCCCGCCCCACGCCCGTCCAATTTCCACCGCCCATGAGGCTTCCCTCCCCCCCTCCCCCCCCCCCCCTTTCACGCCCAATAAAGATGGTATTGAGGGCTTGAAGAGGGCTTCCCGCCCCACTCCTGATAGCCTTACATCACCACAAAATGCCGGTTGCTGTTCTTTTATTAACATGGATAAAAGGTAAAATATGACAATTAAATCAATTTTTTCACGCAAATCCACATCCAATCATAGCTGAGATACTATTCAGAAGTCAACCCTTTTATGATTGTAGCAATGTAGCCTATGTCTGTAGGGCTATTGATGGCCCCTATTTGCAATACGGATCTTTCTAATTAAACCCCCTTGCTTCAAATTCAACTCCCTAAGCAAGGCGTCTCGCTTTGACCAAAGCGAGGCGTTTGGGTAAATTTTTTCAGAGAATCTAAAACTTTATGTCTATTTAGACTGTCAGGCGCCTCGCTTTGGGCCAAAGCGAGGCGCATGGGTTAATTTTTTTCAGGGAATCTAAGACTTTGTGTCTAATCATACTGCAAAGCGCCTCGCTTTGGGCAAAGCGAGGCGCCTGACAGTCTGATTAAACATAAAGCCTAGATTCTCTGAAAAAATTTACCCAGGCGCCTCGCTTTGGCCAAAGCGAGGGGCCTGACCCCATCAGATTTTGGCTATAAATTCGTTCGATTTCATTATAAACTCATTCGATTTCAATTCTTTATCCACAACATATAACATGCCGTATTACGACTTAATTTTCGGTGATTCTTACGAGTCTAAATCATACAATGTTGAGGAGGGTCGGTCTACTAATGTCGAGGAGGGTCAGTCTGGCATTCGTTACCGTGACAATACGGTACAACTGGACTTGAATACACACTGGAAGGACCCGTATGAATTTGAAGACGAGCCTAATCAACCCGCCTACGGTTATACTTACGACGCTTACGATGGTGATGACACATTTGAAGAACAAGACTATACACACCATGAAGACAACGCTGTCGAGGATAAGCAGGTAGAGGATCAGGAGGAAGGATCTAACCCGATCAACTTTTGGTTCGAGACTGACCGGACATTTTCCACACGTGATGAGTTGGTCAACTGGGTAAAAGATACGGGAATGGAAAATGGTGACGTCATAGTTATAAAAAGATCGAAGAAAAGAGGAGAAAATTTCGTGAAGGTATATATTTCAGTCACTATTGTTTTTAAGATAATACCAAATACGTATTTTATAAATTGTTATTTAAAAAGCCACAAAAAACTTAACTTATAAATTAGTTACTAAAAACACGTGTTTTATCCTTGGTGAAGGTTAATTCCCTACGGGTGCACCTGTGGTTTTCGGGTCATACACCTTTAGGATTACGTTTCTCCTTTGCTAAGAGTATTGTTAATTTTTAATTAATAAACTTTTTTATAATTTATTATTTAAAAAAGTTATAAAAAAACTTATTTTCTAATAAACTTATTTTTGTGAAGGTTGTATTTCATTGCACTCTTGGGGGGGGGGGGGGGAGCATAAGAGTGTGGCTTTGGTGAGGAAGACGGGTAGCAAAAAATTGGCTGCCCATTTAAGGTGACAGGGGTGTTTGAAACTCGGACCCGGGTTTGGAGGTTAAAGGTGAAAAACCCGTCACACAACCACACTCCCTTTACACACTTAGAGGGTCACCCGTATGCCAGAAGGCTTTCTGTAGATGACAGACAACTGGTCGGGCAGATGAAAGAAAATGATATTCCCAAGCGTAGCATCTGGAGAATGATCATTTCAAAGAACCCGGAGAAAAAGACTACCCTGAAAGATATACACAAGCGACTCAGATGATGAATGCTGAAAAGGCAGTCGGTCCCAAAGGTGCAATGCAGCACCTCGAATACTTTTTGACGGAGAGAGAATTCACCTACTACACGTATGCAAATGACACCATGAAGGCTCTCACAGATAATTTCTTTGTTCACAAACATTCATTTACTATGTGGTGCGCATTCCCGCATCTGCTGATGACTGACGCCACCTACAATACAAACATGTACAATATAGCGTTTGTTCAGGTTGTGGGTATGGCTTCGACAAACCAGTCGTTTTCGGTTGCCCATGCGTTTATTTCTTCTGAGAAGATTGGTAGCTACGTTTGGCTGTTGGAGAGGATAAAGTCCATGCTGGACCGCTATATAGAGCCGCGAGTGATTGTGACTGACAGGAACTTTGCGCTGATGAACGCGTGTGATCAGATTTTCCCCAAATGCGTACTAGTGTCTTTGCCGGTTTCATATTTCGCAGAATATCAATAGGAACAGCAAGAACCAGTTCACGGATAAGAGTGGAAGGAATTTGTTCGAAATGTTTTTGGTGGCTGTGTGACTCTACGACTGAAGACCTATACGTATACAATTTGGGGAAATTTCAGTCATATCTGGAAAAGATTGATCGTCAAGGTAAGTAGTTTTTAACATAATTACATACGTACTTGTTTACATACACACGCCTGACAAGTTTTGCTTGTATTTTTCAGATGTTTTTTACTACACGAAGAATAACTGGTTGGACCGGTACCGTCAAAAGTTTGTGTCTGCATGGACTAACCAAACGCTGAACTTCCGCCAGACCACTACCAACAGAGTTGAAGGCATGCATGCGAAAATAAAAGTTACCTTCCAGGCAATCGCAACTCGTTGTCGACAATTGTGAAGTTCGTTGCTCAAATGGTTGATAAGCAATACAGAGACATTAAAAAAGGTTTTGAAGACAGCCTAAGAAAAACAATGAACCACCACAAGAGGCAGCTATTGCTTGATAAGTTACTTCGGAAGGTTAGCAAACATGCTCTTCAGCTGATATACGAAGAGATCCAGCGTCTTGAAACGTCCATGCGCCGTTACCATAAACACTTGTGGATGCCAGCTTTATAAAAGTTGTGCTTTGCCATGTGCCTGTCGTCTCGAGTAGTTACAACTTAATGGTAATTAGTACTAGTGTCCATATGATTTTACTACATAATTTGATTTAACTTTATAACATATGTTATCGTTTTTCAGGTCAGGAAATCCATTTGTTATCGATAGACGTGTTCTGGAGGAAGTTTGACTTCAAACCTGCGAAGATTGGTTGCGAAGATATAAATGTAGAGGAGGTGTGGGAAAAAATAAAGGAAACGGTTGAGACAAAACCAATTTTTGCCCAATTAAACTACCTGGACAAATTTGCACAAATCGTCACAGACAACTACTCCCTCAATAAACCGCCTGTTGTGCAAAAGAAAACCCTGGTGTCGTCCAACCAAGAAGCAGCAAGAACACAAGTGAGAACAATCTGCGAGAAAGAGCTTACATATGCCGGTTGAAGAAAGTGGGTCCGACGAGGACCTTTACTTTCCCCCGGCACAGCTCTTTCGTACCATCATAGGAGGAGCTCGTACGACCTTCCCAGTCCCAGCCACGCCCTCCTTACGAGCTTCACCGTCACAGCTCTTACATACCGTCAACTTCCCAGGGGCAGCATTTGGGAGAAATTCTATTTCCGTTGCTTCGGCAGACAAAGAAGTCAGAGAACTTAGTAACGCAATTTGGGATAGAATTCCATCTGTGTTTCACCCATATATATATATATAATATATATATCCAAAATAACGGATGTGAAACCAGATGGTCATTACGGTTTCGAGCAGTAGTTATAGGGTTAGGGATGGATCAACATTCGTTTCCGTGTATCCGGTCCCAAATGCTACTCGAGTTGCGCAATAACGAAGCCTTGTGGAGGCGAATCTTTGATCCGGAAAACCGAGGACATTATGAGCGTCTCTACGATAGTATATATACTTTAGAGGGGTGGGAGAAGCCCCAAATTCGAAGTGGATGACAACGCCGAAGGCGGGATTTCTCACTGCACAGAGGTTTGGTGTTGTTTTCATACACTCGACATTAATTGTAGTGATACAGGTTTTCCCTATATTTTTAGACCCAGGAGGTCCTCTACAACCTATTCTAACGGTAGTAGTTTGCTACGTGGGCCGGCATTACATCACTTAACGCTGGAAGAATCATATCCAATGCCTCCCCCAAATGCAATTTGGACTGCTAATAGAACTGAAGGTGGTGCGGAACGGGAAACTGAATACAAAGATCAAATCGATACGTACAAAGAATTAGTTTTCCCGAAGCCAGACCCCAATGAAGTCCCGAAGTACAAGATCTAGATTAGATATGTGAAATTTGTAAAAATATTAAAATTGTATTGATTGTGTTTATGTTCTTAAAACTTGTATCAATTGTGTTTATGTTCTTTAAAATTGTATTGATTGTGTGTATGTTCTGTAAAATTGTATTGATTGTGTTTAGTTTTTTTAAAATTAAAAAAAATTGTTCTTGGCAATGTTAACCCATTTAATTACGTGTGGGTTGAATTGGGTTTGCTATAATTTTCGGACGGTTGAAACAGTCCGGTTCGTTAATGGGCGATTGATGTGCTATGTATGGTCTATAAATAACTACCTAACCTAGACACCTAGTAATATAAAACAGACTCAACTAAATAGACCACACGACAGGCAAGTGTACCTATCAATGTAGTACAAACTAAGTAAGTCCGAGTATCGAACCCACAGGACACTAATGGAAAACAAAACTAGACTCGACTAAGACTTAAAATAAATGGTTTAAAAAGTTTATTTTTGGTTTTTTAAATAATTATTAATTAAAATAAAATAAAGTAAAATGAGGAAAAATAGACAGCGAAGATAAATGAGGAAATATCAGGATAGGAAGGCAACTACCTAGGTCAAGAATCCTACATGAAAACTCACAACTCTCGGTATGGAAAAACTGAATGGATACCAGGTTCTAATGATAACTCAAAAAACCTAAGATGTACTAGATCTCCTCCCGTCTCACCAACACACCCCAAAGAATCCTAAGAAATAAAACACTGGCTATCTAGCCTCGTATCACCTCCCGGTCTCACCTCACTAAGAATGTAAAGGTACTCTAATGACTCGATCACCTCCCGTATCTCTCTAATCACAATACACCAAAGATGTAAAGGAGTTCCTTAATTGGGTTAACTATGACTTGAAATGCAAGAAACCAAAGGCAACCAGGATAGGATCACCCCCCGGTCTCACCCAAAACCTAACACCTAAAGCTCTAGACAACCCAACATTCCATCACCTCCCGGTCTCAAGAATGGAAGAATACAAAAGTCCTCTAAATTCTCTAATCAAGCTCCTATGGCTTTCGTACCAAAACCATAAACTAAGCTACAAGCACCAAGCAGTAACCCTAATAATCACCACAAACATGAAAGACATTCACTAAGACGATTATGGAACTATCAAAAATAATAAATTAGACTCAAGCACACACACACATCATAATAAACACCAATCAAATCGTTACAAAACATTAACCATT
>JAUTDX010002554.1:0-85155 GCA_030844895.1 Ambrosia x helenae | reverse complement strand
TTTAAAACAATAAATACCAAACAATATTAAGAATTTATGAAAACCTCTACAATAGCTCCAAAGAATTGATCAAAACTAAACTAAATTATGGCATCTTTCTATAACCATCAAAGGTGCCAAAATCTTCTAAAAGAGCACTTAAACAAGTACCCAAGTAGAAGTAAAAAGAATCGAAAGAAAATATCCTACATAAACTATGAATTATAATCATCAAAAGCAACCAAAAAAGATGGGACTTCACAAAGAGGATGCATCAAACATAACATCATTGAGCACATCATCCTCTCGACTAGCGATTGAGAAAAATTCGGCGTCTTTCTCTTCATCGTTAGGGAATCTCGTCTCTCGAGCTTCGAATTGGCAGCGATGAACATCAACTTTTGTGCCTTATCGATCCCGGTTCTTGATTGAGCCCATTCTACATAAAGATGAACTCCATTTGAGCCCACATGAAGTGGCTGAAGAAAGATCAACCTCATTGCTACTTCCTTAAACACTTGAAATCTGTTAAATGAGTTTCCAAACCAGCCTACTACTTTGTGGGTTAGCTATCTTCATTTTGCCAGTTATGGGGTCTCTTTGTTTCAACTGGACCGCTTGCGCATACATTGGGTCAAGCCCCTCGGTTTCTCCATTTCATGAGCTCCATTAACGCGATGTGAGCTTCTTCGTGTGAAACAAGCCTTGTTATAAGCTGGTCGACGTCTTTTTCTTGTTCAGAAGTCAAGAACTTGAAAGGAGGCAAGTACTTGCCACTGGTATCACGGATCATATAGAACGGTCAAGAATGAATGCAGCCGACCACGCAGGGTGATAATTTCGCTTAAACCTTTTATCAAACACCTTTTCGACATGGACTCTCATTGATATGAAACTTCCCACACCATTCCTTAATCTTCACTCTGAGCTCTTCCCATAGCGGCAAACACTGCCCAATCCTCGGCTTTTTCTTCTTCAAATCTCTCGACCCATTCCTTTGATCAACCTAACCAACGAATGAACTGCCCTCTAACTCGTTCCAAAACTGCGACATCACAATTTCCTCGATTTCCTTCCCAGTTTGGTCTTCCACCGACGCCATCTTGTAACTCTCGTCAATGAAAACCAACTGCAGTGCCCTTGCCGAGCTTAACACATCTTCCACCATCTGAAACACCAACTCGAATTCACCACCACCATAAACGGGCACTCGCAGCAACGCAGCCCGACCGTATTCTTGCAACTGATACTTAAGGAAAAAGATGTCTAATTGGTGACTTGTTATTCACAAAGTTTGCAACTTGAAACAAATTTTCAGTCACATTGTGAAACAAAGGCAATTGTTTACTAAAATCTTGAATCAACTTAGTAAACCCTTGTAACTGACAAGAAAGATTCACCATCCAATGATGCTGATTTTCAAGATTCCTTAAAGCTTTAGTCTTAAACCTATCAGAAACAATCCCAACACATTGTTCCAAATTATTCCCACATATATCACATATTGTTTCCCACAAAACATCCTCAGCATGCTTAGAAAACACATAACCACTTGTAAACACCCCTCTTCTAAACACACTTGTCCCATTAGGCAAATTCACACACAAACTCACCACATTCTCAATTTCACCTAAATTAAGATTATTACCATTACTCTTTGACTTCCACCCATCTGATGATATTTGAAAAAACAACGCGTCGCGAATCCGGGCTTCTGACTCGGCTTTCGCCTCTTTATACTTCAAATCGAGCCGTTCGCTCGTGAGCTCTCGTCGGGTTACCTGCGGTAACCCGACTTGGTTCAAGAAACTCTTGAACTTAGGATGCTCCAAACTTGAAAAAGAAACAAACCCACAATTCTCATACACCCAACTTGCCAACAACTCAAGTGATGAATCTATTTGGGGTTTGGTCAACGTTTGACCAGGTGAAGCTTTTGGGCTTTTTAACCTCTTTACACTATCTTCCAACATAGCTAAAGCCCCTAAATCCTCTTTACCACCAGACAACACCACATGTGGTTGTTGCACTTGTTGTTGTTGTTGTTGGTGGTGGGTCGGAGCAAACACATGAACCGGGTCGGGTCGGGCCGGGTAAGAAACATCAACAGAAAACCTCCCCGGTTCAATCATAGTAATCGGAGCAACCGAATAAGTAGTCTCGTTATCATTACACTCGGGTCGGGTCGGGTAAGAAACATCAACCTTAAACCCACCACCACTACCACCGCCGCCGCCGCCGCTTCTCCGGTTACCGGAGCCCCGTTTCCGGCCACTCACCGGCGAAGTAACCGGAGAGCCCAAATCAACCAAACCGACAGAAACCGGGTTGGGGCTTGAACCCGACCCGGACCCAGAATTAAAATTGGGGCAAGTGCCACGTTTCAAATGCTCAGAAGCAGTTCGTGAAGGATTAGAAGCAGAAAAAAGAGACTCACATAAAGAGCAACGAAGCTTAACTGCTTTGGGTAAGCCGGTATCGGGTTATGAACTAAACTGGGCTCTAAATGGGCCCAATACCAAGCCCTTTACCTTTAATAGCCTTTGTCCGTACCATCACTAACCCTTTCATAACGTTTGTGGACAGCCTTCACTGCCATCTCGTCGGTGGTTAAGCTTAAGTCAGGGGACGGTGGTTGTTTGGTGGTAGCAGACATTATTATTATTATTAATAGTATTAATATTAATATTATTGTTAATAAAAATGTAAAGTTTTTTTTTTTGATGTAAAAAGAAAAGTGTTAAGGAGGAGGGGTGAAAGAGGGAATAATATTAATAATATTGGGTTGCATGATGGTGGTAGGAGGGTTAAGTTTAAGTAAATTGAGGATTGGATGTTTTTGGGTAGACACAGAAGTAGTTGTGATGTGTTGTGTAGTCAACAGCGAAGAAGAAGGAAGGAAGGGTGTTTTGTGTGTGTATTAAAGAATTTTTACTGTTAGTTGTGGGGTAATCTTCATCACCTTCACTTTTTTTTTTGTTACTTTTACACGCGCTAGTTTTTTATACTTTATTATTATTATTATTATTATTATTATTATTATTATTATTATTATTATTATTATTATTATTATTATTATTATTATTATTATTATTTATTATTATTATTATTATTATCATACTATTGTTGTTGTAATCTTATATGTAACTATTGTTTTAATTACCCGTGCTTCGCAGCGGGAGCTTCTGTTTTGTTGCCGGTTTGGTGGACAATAGAGATAACATTTGAGTGACTGTTATTTTTGCGTGGACTTCACAAAAATACTCGCGCCCCATTAGGTTCCAGAGCAGTCTTAAGATTACAACACTTGGGTTGCCTTTTGTTGCCGTTGTTTGGATCACACAAATATGTGGCTAAAAATAGCAGTCAAATATATATCTTTGCTAGTTATTTCCACAATAGTGTCATATCGCTATCTAGCTTTTTCCATCCATTATGTGGGCCAATAATCTTCAATTACGTTATCAATAACCTTCAATTACGTGAACCAATAATCTTCAATTACGTGAGCCAATAATTGTATCGATTTGGGCGATGTTGCTTCACTGCAGGGACGCTCGTGAAATAACATTATTAGCGATAATATTATTGTAAAGTAAATGTCTTCGCTAGTTATTTACACCAATTGGCAATAGCGCCGTACCGTTATCTAGCAATTTTCATCAATTACGTGGGCTAATAATCTTCAACTAAGGTGTACACAATTATTTTAACACGTAAAAAATAAACATTTGCGCTTAATTTACATTTAATGATTTATTTAGAAGTAGGGAATATATATATTAAAGTAGATGACAAATGTGTCGTTTGGCGCAGACAAATTAATCTTTTTACGTAGATGTTCGGTGGGGGTATTTTGGGCAAAATGTGTTTCTTTTTGGGCGGCCACAATCAACCATTCACAAAAGTTTGCCGTTAAAATCAACGAATCAAATATTGTTACTGTAGAACTGTCGCATACTTAATAGATACATATAATTTCTAGCAATCTAGTGCAATAGCATCACCAATAATGGTTTTTAGAGAGGTTTTTAGGGATGAGTCGGAGGTTTTTAGTAGGAAGGTTATTGTGAGGGTGTTTTTACATGAAGTTTTTGGTGAAAGTTTTTCACCACAAACCTTTAAAAACCTAAGAGGTGGGTCCGGGTGAGGGTTGGGATATGCTTATAAATGTAAAAGGTGAGTGATGATGTGGTAATGTTTTTAGGGGGTTTTAGATTTCTTTATTGGGTGAATTTTTAGCGTTTTTTGAAGAATGAGTGTATTCTAATGTGACAGCTGACTGAACATGTTTTTAGAGGTTTATAGTGATCGTTATTGTATATGGTTTAAGTACCAATTGATCATCTTTTATTTGCGTCTTCTGGATCTTATTCTTTTATTAGTTAATAAACGTTAAAACGTGTGACACAAAACTAGTGTATGATATTTTGATAAACTTTAATCATACTTCTATTCATAATAATTTAGGGTTTTGTTGTATCTTTAGTATACGACCTTCTATGTGTTGTAGGAACAAAGAAGTGTTTTAAGTGTTTTAATGTCAAAACAACGTAAGGTATTTTTATTTTTATGTTTTTGTAACTTCATGAGTTATTGATTGTTACTATTGTATTTGTGTTTATTAGATAATCCAGATGGTTTGGAAGATACAGTAATTTGTGAACTCAAACAATCACAATAGTTCATTTGAGTGAAAGACAAGGATTACCGATTACCATTTAGAGAATGTAACATGAAGGGGCCATAAGGGTGATACACAACACATGATCGGGTGCACGCTTACTTTTTACCTGACTATCATCGAAAGAACAGTGCTATGAAGATACACGAGTGAAGGTGAGACGTAATGAGATCATGTAAAATATGTGTCTAAAAGCGTAGTAATTGAATATAAATTGATAATACACATTGAAATGTAGGAGAAACACATCTTGGATAACAAATCAACATATATTAGGAATTTATAATCAATTATTAATAGATTTATAACAATTATCATGTATGTTGTGAGTTTGTGACTAACAATGATTTATTTCGCACATAGCTATAAGTATATTACTACCAAATAATGGCTAGTTTCATACTTCTCTCTTGTTTCTTTCACATTTACCGTATATGTATCTATTTATATTATATAGTTATACCATAATATATAGTATACACATAGCATAGAATAGAATCAAAAGAACCATCCCAAACCGTTTCTTGTCGGCTAAGATTTTTCTGACTTAAATTTTGTTATTTTTATCTTGTTATATTATTAAAAATAATAAGTGAAAGATTCCTTTATACTGTGAGAAGTGGGGGGCTTGAAAAGGGGCATGAGTTGCCGTATGACATTTGTAGGTTCCACTTTTCAAGCTCTCAAAATGATGGAGAGTGAAGAGGCTTGAAAATGGTGCTTGAGTTTTAAATATTTAAAGGTTATTTATTAAAAAAAAAAACAAACCAGACACTGCTGGCCACCTCACCTACCCACCCGCTCCACGCCCTTGAAGCTCTCCCTGCCCCAGGGGCCACACCCAGTTTTCAAGCCTGGGGGTGGTGTTTGGGGCTTGAAGGGTGTTTCACGCTAGTTTCCCCACCCCACCCCACCCCTCCCCACTCCACTCCCCCATACTCTTATGCATTTTGATGAATCGTAAAATCTTTATACATTCATGATTCTCATATAACATATTTAAGTAAAGAATACAATTCGATGATGAACAATTTCTCCGTACATAAAAGATTAAAAGGTATTGTTTTCAATAAAATGAGGTTCTATTCACCTTTATGCTAAACTTTATGTAACAAAATTGCACAAATATGTTCCAAATTAAAATCTTTATACTGCAAGTTTGAAGTTTCTTTTTATATCTTCCTCTTTGAAAAATATTTATATCTTTCTGTTTTAAATTTACACATTTAATCTTTTGTCTACTTTAATAATTATTTATTTTGCTGATGTACCAACAAGAAAAAAAAATATTGAAAGAAAACACGCCCCATAAAAGGAAACTTAGATGAAAAACACACTAGCTAAAAGCATGATATTTGACTTCAAAGAAATTCATTTGCTAATATTGACTTGGATCATTAGATTTCATGACAAAATGAGCAGCTGATTTCTTTGTTTATCTATGGTTTTATTCTGTCCACATGTTTAATCTATTATTGAATACAAAAGACTGATAGAAGTAGTAGTGAAGTACACACCATTTTTTTCCTTGGATTTGATTGTAATTTTACATCAAAATCATTAAAGATCAAGTTCTTGACGTTTTTAATATACTTTCAGGGCATGTTGTGAAGTATTTGTACGTTATATATTTATTTATTTATTATTTTTTTAACGTAAGAGTGATATATATTTGTTAATTTTTTTTAATTGCAGGCGTATTCGGGCTCAGTGGCATGCTTCTTCATAGTCCAGGTATATATCAATACCCCAGACAAAATTACGACCGTCCAATACTAGTTTGGAGCTTAAGGATGGCGTCAAACCGTTCCAGAAGGAAACCGACTAGCTTATAAAACCCATGACTTGCTTTCCAAAAGAAAACGGCTAGAAACAAGATTTGAAACTCGCGTCTCCCCTTAAAGAGAGACACAAAGTGCCACTGGACTAAAAAGGTCTTTGCAATATATTTTGTTAATTGAGCAATAAAATACACTATTTACAAACATGTGGATAAAATCTAATCAAGATTTAATCAATTATCTGCATTTACATAGAATAGTTTTAATATAAAGTATTAAATACATAGTAATAGTGCAATTCCATTATATTTTCTTATTTTATAACAAGCAGATTAGGATTGAAATCAAACCGAAATATTCAAATTCATGTTATGAAAATATGACCGATTGATTGTTGATGAACCTTACATAGGACAAAGAGGAGCTTACACAAAACCTTCTTTGTTGGCCTCATGTCGCGTCTTCAGATACCTGATAACTAGTCTTTCTGTCCTGCTTATGATTGTAGGTTATTGGCTTTGTCGAGTCATGAAACTCATCATATGGAATAGCTCAAATTCTTGACCAGTTTTTAATGCAAAAAGTAATTGAAGCACTTTTGGTATGATACGTCTTTAATTGATCCTTGAGACCATCACGAATGTAATGGAAAGATTGATCATAAATCCACAAATTTAAGCATAATTTAAGTGGATACGATTTTTTAAATATGTTCTAGCCGTCACACCACGTATAAAAAGAGTTTAAGATTAAAAAGAGTCTGAAAAGAAAGAAGTTAAATAAGTATATATTTATTTTATTGATATGAAAAGTTAAGTCAAAATATGACAAGTTAGACACTATTAAGTATACGACTAATTTGTTAAGCAGCCACTAATGAAAGGAGAGAATAGAAATACATTAAGAAATCACAAAGTTATTTTACGGGCATTAATAGATTATTACTATTATACGCACCGAACTAGGTAACATCTAGAAGAGTGGAAAATGTGTATTGACAAATAGTGACGAACTATTACATCCGTCATTCCATTTTTGTACTTTTGCCTTTAAATATATTATCTACTTTTAAGCTTAAACATAAACAAAATAGTTAGTTAGCAAGATGCTAGATAAAACATCACACTCCTATTATAATGTTACGATTGCGCATTCAAAAAAAGTAAACAACACTCATTCACTTCTCCCTGTTAACGTCTTGGTTCTTCATCTTATGTTTCCACCACAAATAAGAATTCGATTGTATCTCCCCGAACACCCGGTTTATGTTCACCCTCTTCCCATTGATAATTATATTGTTGCGTGTGTTCCAAATTTCCCAACAAGTCACAAGTAATGCGTTGAATCGCTTGATTATTTTTCTCATTGGACCCATGCTCCTGTTTGCCGCCAACAATTCCTGAATATTGAAAGCGAAGTTGTTTTGTTTCGTAATATGTCTACTCAAATAATTAAGCAAGCATATTTTGACATAAAAAGTTATATTATACTGTTTACATCGTTGATTTTTAATATGTGGTTATTATTATTATTATATTAGATTTGTTTTGGGTTACAAATATAAACAAGATAAAATGAAAGGAGAGAGTTCTATTTACAGTGGTTATTTGTTTTTGTAGCCCAGTTGAGTTGAAGTCTAAGCAGTTAATACGGTATAATATCGGTTATCGGTTAAGGACCGATATTTGAAATATCGGTTATCGCGATGAGATATCGGTGATATATCGGTCATTGCAGAATCTATATACATATATTTTTATATAAAATATAAATTTTCAAGTTTGGAAACTATATGTAAACAAGTGAAAGATGGAGGGGGTTAAATTGAAAAATACCCAAACTTAACAAAACCTAATCCCTCACCATATTTAAACAACGCATACCTTTTCTCCATCTCCATTTTGCAACAGCCCCAACACAAAACACAAACCCTAGCCCTAAATTTGCTTCATCGATTGATTGATTCTTCAGAAAGGGTTCGATTTTGCCCAAAGGAGACGCGTGCAGGTCTGATTATTGTTCGAATCGAGGTAATAACTAGTTCTCCTTAACTGATTTGGTCTATTTAGTGTCTGATTTTGACCTATTTTTTTATTTGGGCAAAACCGATATAATCGGCGAGATTACTAATATAAAAAACTCAAATATTGGCCGATTATATCAGTTGTCTCGGCCAATATTATTGGGACCGAGATAACTACCGATATTTGATACCGAGATGAATCCTTGTCGCCGAAAACCGATATATCGGCCGAGATATCGGTTGTCTCGGCCGAGATTAACTGCTTAGGTTGAAGTGAATATTTGGTTCAAGTTTAGAGTTCTCAAGTTTGATTTTAATCTTAATTTATCGCAGTGGACTTTTGGGCAACGGTCAACGGGTTTTCCTTAAACTGGAGATGCTGGGTTTGGACTACCCAGCGCTGCCTACGGTTGCCAGCATATGAGATCGTCTTGCGCCATTGGATTACTCCGGGTAGTCGGGCTTTTATTCGTTGGAAGTTAAAAAGAATAAAAAAAAATTCTCATTTATCAACATATGAGATAAAACAGTTGTTTGACTTCGAGGGTGTTTGGGATTGCGTTTTGAATCTGATTTTTAGATTATTGCGTTTTGAAAACGCAGATAATCAGTTTTCAGTGTTTGGATTGCGTTTTGAAAACGCAGATAATCAGTTTTTTAGGCTACCAAAACGCAATAATATATAAGCAGCTCCACCCCTGCTTTTCCAAACGCATAATCTGTTTTGAATAATCAATCCCAAACACACCCTTAGTATAACATTACACATTGGTTATGATTACCATTGAATTTGAGCCTACATCAAATCGAAAAGTTAAGGATATTTTCCTTAATTTTATTTTTATAAACCACATCCCTTTATTCGGGCTTAGGGGTTATTTGGAGTAAAAGTTTAGTCATTAAGAGGTCTGATTGGGTAAGAGACTATGAATCAGAAAGAGGTCTGACTTGACTCGGCCTGAATGGTTGTTGGTGGAGGTGGTGCGTGAATGGTCGGTTGAGGTTATGAACACATGTGAATGGATAAAAGGGTAAAATTTTCATTCAATATCATTTTGAAACTTAATCCGTACAAGGTTTACTGATTGATTCATAGTTGTCCTATTAGTGAACCAAACACACTTAATGTTGATTAATTCAAAGGTGATCTCTTAATAAAATCATTAAAAGGCTATCAAACAACCCCTAGTCTTTCATATTAGATATATAAATAAATTTTAAAGCTACTCATGTATTACACGGATTCTAACCTAAATAAAAATAAATAATAAAATTTGAAACATCGATATTAGGGTATTTTTTCATGGCCAAACCAACTTATTTTTTTTTTTTTTGAAAGGTTGTGTTTCAACGGTAAATTCTTGGCTAGAAAGCCACCTTTGTCCATGATCGAATCCTTCCCCACACGGGTTTCTCCTTTCAAACCTAATTGTTATTTTTTCGGTGGAAGAAGGAATCGAACCTGAGACTTCGGGCAGGAACCCCACAAATGTGGGTAAACCTCACCCCTCTGTTGCAACCTAGTGGTTGCAACATCATTGGCAAGGGCTGTTCACGAGCCGAGCCGATCGGCTCATTTACATCCGAGCCAGAAATCGAGCGAGCATTTTTCGAGCTGAATTTTTTTCGAGTAAGCATCCGCGGGTGGCGAGTTTTTCGGACAACCATAAATTTGGGTTGTTTCCTTTAATGTTCTCGCCGATAGTGATAACCGAGGTTCGACCGTCCGATGATGACACTAAGTTTGAGGTCCGATTGTCCGAGAATGAGGCTCAGGTTGAGGCCAGTGAGGCGATGAGCATACTATAGAGAACGATTGTCGCATTGTGGCGTAGGTTGACAGCAGGAGACGATTGATGGTGGACAACTAATGGGAATAGGAAGTCCAACATGTCTTTTCACGACTTAGGATTTTACAATTAAACATAGTGTTAAGTTATCATTGTGTTGACTGGGCTTGTAACTATAAATATAATTATATATATTGAGTCAAACCTAATAGAGTGGTGGTATGTATAAAACTATAAATATAATTATAATTAATGTGTGTATATATTATAGTTATATATATAATAAATTAATAAAAAATTATATCGAGATGAACCGAGCCGATCGCCTTGTTTACAACCGAGCTAAAAATCAAGCGAGCATTTTTCGAGCCAGCAGTAAACGATCGGCGGGCACCAAGCGATCTAAAAAACCTATCGGCAACCAAACCAACTAATTGATTGATAGTATTTAAAGTAACTCAACCTTTGATTATATTTGATGTAAGTCAATCCCAGCACGGGATTCCATGTTACATGTATGCTTATTTGAAGTTAATCCAAATAAAACTGAGTATTTTATTCAAAATAACAATTAATATATATAGGGTAAAGATAATGTGGAAACCCACCCTTAGATGGTAAACCTTGGAAACTCAATCTAGACCATACATCTCATTAGATCAATGGATGGGATTTAATCATTGTACTTGATGCATAGAAAAACATTTTTTTATTACTCAAAAGCACATGCAAGGGTATTTTGGGTAGATAAATGTGTGTAAGACTTTCTTTTCAGATTGTTTTTTCTAATGCCATCACCTCTCTCCCCTCTCATCTTTCTTATCATATTTCAAACCCCAACACAATTATCTCTCTCCTCCCTCCTTTTTCTTCTTCTTCAACATCTTCTTAGTTTGTTTTTCAAAGAAATCATCAACCACCTTCTACACTAATGAAAAACAACAAGCATACACCTTCAACGAAATCATCAACCACCACCACCACCGTTCCATCTCTTTCTCAGCAACCCTCTCTCGCTGTTCTTTATCCCCCTCTCTCTCTCTCTCGTCCATCTTCCCTCCTCCTTCTTCATCTTCTTGGTGTTCTTCATCTTGTTGTTTGAATGGTAGCAATAGTGGTGGTAACCGGATCTATTTGGTTTATCTTCATCTTCTTGGTGTTCTTTATCAACCACCACCACCACCATTCCATCTTCCATCTCCTCTATCATTCCCTCCATCCCACGACCTTAAATGTTCAGATCCGACGACATTGGTGATGATCTTAAATTTTAACAGGTATGTATGTGTTCTTGATTTGGGTTTTTGTTGGGTGATAACCTAGTTTTTTATTTGGTTTTTTTTTTCATTTATTCAGTTTTATTATTTTTATATAAAAAAATTGAAGTGGGTTTTGCTTTGATTGTGAAGATATTCATCTGAGGTGTTAGAAGGTGACCGGAGACGGTCAGAGAGGATGGCCAATGTGTACAGAGAAGAAGGGGTTGAAGGTGTTCTTTGTGGTTGTGTTCTTAAAAGAGTTCTTTGTAGTTGTGTCCTTAATGTGTATGTTATTTGTCAGAATATGTAACATGTGTTATGTTTTATAGATGTTCTTTGTAGTTGTGTCCTTAGTGTTTGGTCTGAACCTTATGTAATCGTGTGACAACATTTAACACATGTTAGTTTATTTTTATAGATGTTCTATTGTAATGGTAACTCAAACTCCTGGTACAGTTTATTTTGATTCCCAAAAAACATGGGAGGCCATATGAGATGGGATAACACATGTTAGGTACATATTATTTGGTTTGAACCTTATGTAATCGTGTGACAACATTTAACACATGTTATTTTATTTTTATAGATGTTCTATTGTAATGGTAAGTCAAACTCCTGGTACAGTTTATTTTGATTCCCAAGAAACATGGGAGGTCATATGAGATGGGATAACACATGTTAGGAATAACACATGTTAACACATGTTAGGTACATATTATTTGGTCTGAACCTTACGTAATCGTGTGACAACATTTAACACATGTTAGTTTATTTTTATAGATGTTCTATTGTAATGGTAAGTCAAACTCCTGGTATAGTTTATTTTGATTCCCAAAAAACATGGGAGGTCATATGAGATAGGATAACACATGTTAGGAATAACACATGTTAACACATGATGGGATAAAAACTATGTGGCCCGACTTTGGTGTCCCCTTTTGATTTAAGTTCCTATTAGTAACTCCATATTATTAATGCATGAGCCAGGTTACTTGTTAGTACATATTAATGGCCTGAACCGTATCTTATCATGTGAAAATATTTAACACATGTTAGTTTATTTTTATGGATGTTCTATTGTAATGGTAAGTCAAACTCCTAGTACAGTTTATTTTGATTCCCAAAAAAACATGGGAGGTCATATGAGATGGGATAACACATGTTAGGAATAACACATGTTAACACATGATGGATAAAAACTATGTGGCCCGACTTTGGTGTCCCATTTTGATTTAAGTTCCTATTAGTAATGCATGAGCCAGGTTACTAGTTGGTACATATTATTGGCCTGAACCTTATCTTATTATGTGGCAACATTTAACACATGTTAGTTTTTTTTGTTGTCCCTTTTGTTTGTCCGCTCTTACCCTTTTTTTGTATGTTTTGATCGACTGTGTCACCGTTTTCAAACCCTTTTATGGATGTCCTATTATAATTCTTTGATTCCCAAAGAAGATGCGAGGGGTATGCAAGATATGATAACACATGTTAGGGGTAACACATGTTAACACATGATGAGATAACACGTGTTAGGAATAACACATGTTTAATAGTGGACCACATATGGAAACTAACACATACCATCCATTATAGGGTTATATAAATATTTGATATTTGTACATCACATGTTAAGGCAGAAAATATTTCACCAAAAGAGTAAAAGTTTACTAGGCACAAATGAAGTTTTTGTAATATGTATTATCCCATCTCACATGCCCTCCTATCTTCCTGGTGAAACAAAAAATTATGAAAAAAAGATTGCATCAAAGGTATCTATAAGTTGCCTGTTAACATATGTTACCCTATCTTGTTTACCACTATAATTTTCATTTCATAAGTTTACTAGGAAATAAAAAGCATACAAACTATTAACACACGTTATTACAAACTATCATTACGAACTATTGTAAAAAGAGATAAACCTACCCAGGAATTCAAATGAACTGCATGAAGGGGTAACATGTGTTAATGTTGGGTGAGAGGTTAACATGTGTTATTTTGAACTTGTATTTAATGCCAGCGCTTTTTACTTCATAAGTTTACTGAGAAATAAAGCATACAAACTATTAACACACGTTATTACAAAGTATCATTACAAACTATTGACCACTTTAATAAAATAAATCTAGTAATTCTATAAATTGAATACCAAAAAGAAGACGTTATTCAAAAGTTTTTCTACATATTTTCCTCGGCTTCCTTGGACTTCGTATGTTAACATAACCGGTGGGGGTTTTCGTTTTCAACTGCAAAACAATAGATGAGGTGTTAAACGGTGTGACCAACTCATCATCTAAACATCCTAATAGAAGTAACACATGTTAACCCAGTCAGGCATTTCATCAAACACATGGAATGCATATATCCAAAAACACAAAAGACATTATAATTACATTCCATACATTTACCATTAACTTTAAAATGGACATCCATATCCAAAACACAAAAGACCTTATAACTAGCTTCCATACAATCACCATTAACTTCTAACATACTAACAGAAGTAACACATGTTAACCCAGTCAGGCATTTCATCAAACACATGGAGTGCATATATCCAAAACACAAAAGACATTTGTTTTACGATTATGAAGTAAAAAAAAAGTATACATTTGTTTGTCTTCACAAAAGACCAACTAAATTTTCTTTATAATATTAACAATAAAACTAACATATGGTAGGTGTATTAACCTCAAGTAATTTTATAAAGCCAATCATTAAACTATAAAAAGTTCGACATAAATTATACCAACTACACTCATTAACTATAATATCTCAATTCACACGGTTCAAAAATTATAGTTATTCAACAATATTGAATTAATAATAACTAGTATTGGTACCCGCGCTCCGCGGCGGGACACGTAACTTTAATGCGTATCTATTGTCGGATTGCGTAGTTATGTATATTAAAATGCTGACAACATGCACTATATTCTGGTTCCTAAATTCCAAATTGCTTCTCTTAAAGTTATTGGTTAATAGTTATGTTGGGAAATAAGGAAAACCAACCATCGATTATCACTGTACCACGTTGTAACCACCATCACCTTGTAATGTCGTTATAGCCACCAAATATTTGTCAAATCCAAATGTAGAGCAAGCATAACTAAAATTAAGACACAATCATCGATTGTAATTGATATCCTTATTTTTTCAATAGTCCTAAAATCATCTTCTTGAATTGCAGAAAAAAAAAATAGTAAAGACTACAAAGAAACATAAGTACACTCTAAGATTCGAACCTAAGTTTATGGGGATGGGGCCGGGCAATAAATAATTTTGGTTGGTTGGATACTTTGGAGTTTACTCCCTCACGATTAGTCTTTATAATATACTAATTAATATTAATAATAGACATTAAAAGAATGTTGCAGCAAAAGGAAATAAATAAAAAAAGAGTCGCCAGTTTAGCATGTGCCCAAGCGGCCCAATCATGAAATACAACTGTTCACGTTTTTGAAATGTATATATATATAGAATAATAATAATAACAATAATAATAATAATAATAAAAGATGAGCTTCAAGATCTTGAAGTGGGTCGTCCACTTACCTCAAATCGGATCAGTTACACAAACAAATTCAAGTAGCAAGATCTGACAAAGCCACCACCCACATCAGATCTGTATGTATTGTTCTTTGATACAGGTGGATCTGCAATGTTAAAATCCATGGTGGAAAAGAGATGAGAAAAAAAGATGAGGATTAGACCACGAGGAGGAGATGAAAATGACGAAAAAATGTTTGAAGGTGGATCTGCAATGTTAAAATCCATGGTGGAAAAGAGATGAGAAAAAAGATGAAGAAGATATGAATTAGTTTTAGATTTTCATGGGTGAATTGGTGGGTTGGTAAAAAAGAAGTTTAGAGTACAAATATGGGGTTGTGTGCATGATATCTTCTTGCACAAAACATGGGGGGATGTGCATAGTTCAAAAGTTGTTGAAGGTAAAATTATCTCTTTACCCTTATGATATTATTAAATTGAATTTTGATTGTGATGATGTTGCTTGATTGTAGCCACAACTTGGGTTTCTAGGGTTTACCACATAACTTGGGTTTCTTGTATATATATATATATATATATATATATATATATATATATATATATATATGTAGAGGATCTTGTAGGAAAATTAGTTTGTGTGAGAAGTGTGAGAAGGATTAAGAATTGACATGTAGCCATCATGTTTTTTATTTTAGGATGATGTTTTGGGTTGTTTGGGCTTGAAAAACACTTAAGACAACAATATACACAAATTTAAATCACAATCCAATGTATTATAGTCATTAAATTTAAATTACAAATAAAACACCCTAGTAATTACTTAAAACACTCTGCTTAAATGTTCTTGACATAGTGTTTTAAGTTTTGAGCCTAAAATACATTGTTTTCGGTTATTAATTGTTATGTTTGGTGTTTTTCTAAGCAAAACAATCCAAAACATCATGAATACGTCCAAGAAAATAATGCATACATATTAATTTTTAGTCCTTCTCACACTTCTCACACAAACCAATTTTCTTACAGAAACCCTACCCTATATATATATATATATATATATATATATATATAATATTTTTTAGAATCAAAAACCATATATGGCAAAGTCATATTTTTTTAATGAAATTGTACTGATCATTTAAAAACATATAGATGAATTTTCATGACCATAAATAAAGTTTTATGGCTTGCTACATCCATTATCCCTCAAGTTGTATGTATAAATATAACCCATTTATGTAAATTTGGGTACACATTAATAAGTTATATGATTTATATCCTCAAACCTATGTACACTATCTATAATATGTTTCAATTACAAACTTCATTCAATTACATTACTTTTGAATTGTCTCAAGCCAGATAGATTAAAATTGGCCCATGAACTTGTTGTGTGTTGGCACTGGTGAATTCAAACACGTCATTAGTATTAACGGGTTGACACAAACACATTTCATTTAATCCAAATTTGTTAGTTTTTCATATATAGCTTACAATTTTACAACATAGAATATAAATGCATATAAAATTACCTACAATTTAATTATTAAAATTATGTCAATTTTTCTTTTAAAATTTTGAATTATGGCATATATACCCGACCAATATAATTTATATGATATAAAACTTTTAAAATAATAACATAAAGTTAAATTGGTTGAATGTGGGCATGTGGCAACCTGTAAACTTGTTGGGTTGACATGAACACAACCCGACTAAACAGGTTCAACTTGAAACTGCCTTATGATTGTGCTAAACTCAAAGCTGTAATTTCACGTTAAGTTCGTGTCGTGTAAACAATTCACACCTTGATTGGTTGTTAAGCTTTGGTATGAGATCGCTTAAATAAATATTAAATGTAACACTATCAAAGTTTGTTACATTAAAAAGTAACTTTGAATGTTACATACATGTTTTTTTACGACTTACTAAATATCACCTGACCCAAGTCCACCAAGCCATCAATTCGGGGAAAAACCCGTCGTTCGAAGACTCACTGCGATAAAACCCCTCTAGATGAATATCTTTTCATTTCAAAAAAGGGGCAAATTACATAAGAATAGCAGGTAGACGGGCAACAAGTTGCGCCGCCACCCCCTTCTGGATAGAGAACCCTAATCTAGAGAAAACAAATCCTCGCCCCTGGGGAGTCGAGAAGTTGCTGTGGACCACTCGTTGGACTCTCGTCAGAAACCTGATTGCTTCCGGTGCCAATGAGCCAAAAGTATCAAAGGCCAAAGGGACAAAAGCATGTTGGTTATCCTCGCACGCTTTAGCGTGCTTTGCCACCTTGTTCAACAAACCGGACAAGAGATTCATATGGAAATATGTGTTCAACAAACCGGACATGCCGAGATGTATATATGCGGTTGGTGATGGGGTCAAGAAGATGGTAGGCGCTTTGAGATGAGGAGTAGCCGATGAAAATGCATGGTTTGGAACGGGACTCAAGTTTGTGGTGCGAGTAAGGACGCAACCATGGATAGGATAGGCAACCGAATCCATGTAGTTTTTCATAATTCGGTTGGGTTTGAAAGAGACGAAAGAAGGGAGAGTCATTGTTTAAGGTAGCGGTGGGTAAACGATTGATGAGATAAGTAGCGGTTGTAAAAGCGAAAGGCCAAAAAGTGAGGGGCATTTTGGCATGAGAAAGGAGAGCTAGACGGTTTCGACTATATGGCGATGTCGACGTTCGGCATAACCATTATGTTCGGGTGTATGAGGAGGAGAGGTAAGATGAGAAATGCCACAAGATGCAAGATGAGAAGACAATTTGATGTACTCGCCACCATTGTCCGAGAAAAGTTGTTTTATTTTGGTTTTAAAGAAGTTTTCAACAAGAGTTTGAAAGCGAATAAAGATTTGGAGAGAGTCCGATTTGCGTTTTAATGGGTAAATCCAAATGTACTTAGTGAAATGATCAACAAAAATTATGTAATATTTGTAACCATCAAATGAAGTTATTGGAGATGACCAAACATCGGAATATAATAGTTGTAGAGGGGTAGTAGAGGTCATAGAAGAGACATAAAATGGGAGTTTGTGACTTTTATTAATGCAACAAGAATTACAAGATTCATGTTTGCTAGAAATACAAGGAACAAAAGAAGCTAAATGATGTAAAACTTTTAAATGTGGGTGTCCTAGGCGATGATGCCAAGAAGACGCCTTATTTGTTTGCAAATGGAAAGCATGAGGAGACTTGGTGGAAGATAGTTCATAGAGACCACGATTAGCGATTCCCCGAAGAAGTGTTCGGCGAGTGTGGAAATCCTTGATAATAAAATAAGAAGAAAAGAATAAGATTAGTATGTTATTATCAAGACATAAACGAGAGATGGAAATAATGTTACGAGAGATAGAAGGAACACAAAGAACATTTTTGAGAACAATAGGGACGTTAGAAAAATAAAGAGTGATAGTGCCAACATGAGTAATTTTAAGAGACGAACCATCACCGATGATGAGATCCTCGGTACCATCATAAGGGGTATGCATGGAGAGTGCATTAAGATCATTAGTGATGTGGTGAGAAGCACCACTATCTTTCAGCCAAGAGAGATCAGAATCGATGTTGTTGTGCATAGCCATCATGTGTGCTTGTGGTTTGTAGTTGCCTGTGGATCGATTGTATGTGGGAAGGGTTATAGTAGGGTGGTTTTTCTTAAAGGTTGGGCAGGAAGTAAGAGTGGCCTTTAAGAAAGCACCATTGACATTTGCCTAGAAAGGGGCGATTGTTTGAGGAAGACGGGGGTGTAGGGAGGATGCCAAGACTGTTGTTTGGTGACCGGTTAGACCAGGGTTTGAATGATTGCCGGCTGTGGGCTGCAAAGGCTGTTACGGGCTGATGTATAGCAGCGGAATCAAGGGAGGATTGGGATAGGGTGAGTTCATGGTTAATGAGTTTTTCATGAAGTTCATGAAAGGAAATCGGTGTGTCACGAGCATGGACTGATTCGATGACGGGTTTATAGGTGGTTTGGTCGAGTCCTTGAAGGATGATGTCGGTAACATCTTCGGAATCCATGGGTTTTCCAAGAATAGCTAATTCATCAACCAAGATTTTGATTGATTGCATGAAAGTGGTGATGGATTGATCGTTGGTTTTAGTGGATTTCTTTAAGCGATGGTGTAGTTGTTTGATATGGCCACGAGATGGGGAGGCATATGTGGAGGTTAAGATTTTGCATGCATCTAGTGAGGTTTGGGCATTGGTGATGAGAGGGACAATTTCGGGTGAAAGGGTTCCAACAATGGCACCGAATAAGAGACGGTCTTGACGGTACCAAGTGTTGTAGTCGGGGTGAGGAATAGTGGAGCCATCGACATTTAGGGTGGGAGAGGGTGCAAGATGAGATCCATCAATAAACTTGAAAAGATCTAAACCTTGAAGGATGGCTTCGAGTTGTGTTTTCCAGCTTAAGTAATTGGTAGAGGTGAGTTTGAGGGAGGATGGGAAATTTACCACAGTAATGGTTTGTGTTGGATTTGGAGCAGCGGATATGGGAGAGGTTAAGGTGTTGTCGTTGGTGGACATTATAACAGGAAAGGAATCGGCAAAAGGAAGGAAGGGGAGTAGGATTGGATGTTAAATCCTGGCTGATACCATATAAAGTATCAAAGTTGATTATTTTCATTGATGTGCAATAACAATATATACAAGTAAATGAAGCTGGAAACTAGGAACAGAAATACTAAACTATAGCATCTAAGATGTTGACTAGTACAAGTTGTTACAACAGATTAACAAAATCAAATTCAAACAGTTTTGGTGCCAAATTCGGTTTCCACCGAATGTGGTTTAATAAAAAGTATCAAAGGCCAAAGGGACAAAAGCATGTTGGTTATCCTCTCACGCTTTAGCGTGCTTTGCCACCTTGTTCGACTCTGCTCTAAGTACCGCTTGCCCCGGAACGAACCCGTTATCCCTGAAACCCGCTAAAGGGGACACGCCCTCTAGATCATATTCGAATTTAAGACCAAATGACTTCTAGCTCTTATCTTCATTTCCTCATACCACTTCACCAAACTGTGGGTAGTGAATGTTGTATACATGTAAAAATGTAAAACAGTTACTAATTTTATGCACAGTTATTTATGAGGAGAAAAAAGCCAAACATTTTTATTTTAAAAGGAGGCAAAATGTGGTAGACGCTTTGGTCATTGTTAACGTTGTTTGGTTGGTGGGTCTAGTGGGCTACCACACATCACTTTTCTTCATTTGTTTCTTTTATTTATATCGTTTTCTCCAATCCTTTCAAAATCATATGTTTAAATTTGGTTTGTAGTTTTATGGCTCATGTTGATTTGTGGTCTTATATAAAAACAATAATGACTTCACAAGGTAGAAAAATAATTTACTCATGTGGTCTTGTATTAATGTATTTATTATTAAAGTATACGTGAAAATTTAAAGTCTAGCATAAATGAACATGAATAAGTGTGGGTTTAATTGACACATTTTTTTTTGCCTTAAAGCAATTTTTTTATATTAATTCTGATCTATATCTCATCTTCATTTCATTCAAAGTCGCGAAAAATTACATCAAGATAGCGGGCAGACGGGCAACATGCTGCGCCGCCACCCCTTTCTGGACGGCAAACCCTAACCTACTAAAAACGAACCCCTGCCCCCTGAAGTCGAGCATGACGACATTTTTAGAACTACAATTGGATTTAGAACTACAATTTGCTAGATAAATTGGAACATGTAAAAGGAATTGAAATTTTGTGATGCGTTTAGTTAATAAAAAATCATAATTAGTTTGTAAGCTGGGTAAAAGATGTTAGTACGGTGGCGGAAGGACACAAGTATGACAACATTTTTTTTTTTTGTTAGAGCCATTTCTTAGAAGAAATGTTAAATTCTTTATTTGATTTATTTGATGAATTTAAAAGAACTCATTCCAGTTTTATGAATTCTATAACCAAACGTCTTACATCTTGAATTCAGAAACAAGATAGTAAAGAACAAAATTTCAATTTCAATTCCTGCAAATTTGAACAAACCAAACACATTAATTATTACGAAAACATCCATTATTATGACCTTTTTTGAGGGTTCATGTGTTTTGTATACACATATATAAGAGGGACAAAATGGTATTTTTACCTAATTTTAAGAGTTTAAGTAATTACAACTTTTAAAACATAATATATCAAATGTAAAGGGGCGTGAATGTGGCATTTCACGCCAGCACACCACCCCTTTCTCGTGATTGGGCTTGTGATCGGATGGCACATGCTTTGAATCATTTATGCAGTTGATTCACACACTCCAACACATACACACACATATACGGATGTATATGTATTTGAGTAACGATTGAAGGGACATTAAGAGGCGTGAAACCATTACGCATATTGTTGGCTAAAAAGAGTGATGTTGAGCTGGGGATGATGTGGCGGAAAACACCAATTCTTGGGCATGAACTACTACACGTGATCTTATTGACTTTTAAACCAACTACCCACATAATTTTTAGACGACAACTTTTTAATTCGTAAATTTATGTATATTTTTTAAAACTGGAGCATAAAAATGAACATTTTATCCTATTTAACTTGTGTATGGTATTGCTATAGCTTTTCATCATTTTCAAAAGAATTAGCATGTCACAAGATTACCAGTGTTTGTGTTCATCGACGCCTCATACGAACATCCATAGTGTGTGTATTTTATAATGTATGGGCAGGGGCGAAGGATAGTGAGGGCCAGGGGGTGCCCTGGCCCCCATCGATTTTTGGCGCAGTGGTAGAATTTTACGATTTTCGTAGGTAAATTGAGTTCAGATTGAGTCCGGCCCCCACCGATTTGCCACTACCGATCGAAAAAATTGAGTTCGGCCCCCACCGTTTAAAAATCCAAGCTTCGCCACTGTGTATGGGGATGATTCTATACCGAAGACATTTGTTTGCAAGAACATAAACACTAAACAAATCATTCATTTATTTTGTACTTTTTTAAATACGATAAAACATAAAAATTATTCGTCTATTCTAGCAATTTAATAAAATATATATTAAACTTTATTTATTTGTAGAACCTACACGGGGTGTATTTCATACACAAATGACAAAAAATAAACAAAAAGATATAAAAAAAATTAATTTATTGGTGGCTGGTGGTAATGGTGTGTGGTGACGGTGGTGGGTGGTAGTTGATGGCGGTGATGGTGGGTGGGTGACGATGGTGGTAAATGGCAGCAGTGGTGGTTGGTGGTTAGTGGTGGTAATGGTGGGTGGTGACGATGGTGGCTGGCAGCGGTGGTGGGTGGGTGGTGGTTGATGGCGGTGATGGTGGGTGGGTGACGGTGGTGGGAGGCGGCGGTGGTGTTGGTGTTGGTGGGTGGCGGTGGATGGAACCGGTGGTGGGTGGGTGATGGTGGTGACGGTGGCGGAAGGTAGGTGAAGGTAGTGGGAGGAGGTGGTGGTGGCGGCGACAGTGGTGGTGGGTTTTGGTGTTGTTAATGAAGAGTGAAAGGGGGGGGGGGGGGTGAAATGAAAAAAAAAACATGGGGGCTGGGAGGGGGTGGATGGAATGATTTTAAGGGAATAGAATGCCTTGTGAAATGGGTAATTCCATTCCATTATGCCCTCCATTCCAACATACCAAACGCTACCTTAGGGTCGGTGTCGACCACTTGATGCAAACAACCTCCCACTTTTCTTAATTGATAAAATTTACACCTCAATTTTTTAACTTGACAACAACCATCTTCTAACATGACAAAAAAGATCCTATACTTTCTTACTTGATGAAAAATGCCCCTCAAACTTTTGATATATAACCCATTCTACTCCTAAACTTTGCTATAATGTCAAAGGTAACACTTTGACCTCCTCAAGTTTCTAAATTTCAAGCCTACTGTAAAACTATTTTCTTACGTTTTTTCTATGGATGTGTCAGTAAAATTTCGCGTTCCTCTACCATTTAACGTAATTTTTGTTTAAAAATGAGTGGAGTCAATTATAATTTTTTTTATGTACATTTTGAGTTGGACTATTAGACATAAATTTTGTTTGAAAATAGATCGGGTCAAATGCAACGAGTTTTGATTCGATGGTAGAATTTTGAGTTACCATACATTTTGACAAATTTGGTTCGGAAACAAGGATGATCGATTGTAGTGTATATGTGATCATGTCACGTACGGCGTCGCAACGTGACGGGTAACAAAACTGTTTGTTTTTAGTCTTTTATAAATATGAACCCTTAATAGAGAAAAAATGTAAATGATTTAGGTTTGTTTTTTTTTTCTCACAATAATTTAGTCTTTTGTTTTAATCATAGCCATTTGTATTATCTAACTTTATGTTACAAACACATTTTCACTATCTATTAATATCGATGAGTTTCATTAAAGAAATTATATTAAAAGCTTTTAAAAAATCTTAAAGCTTTTTACCTCACATATGCACAAAACACAACAATCGTATAGTTGATTAAAAGAAACGTCGAATATGTTAACTTTTTTTATAGAACTCTCATATTTTAGATGTTTAAAGACCATAGTTACTAGTTAGACACAAATAGTTGTAACTTTTCTTAGGGGTTCTAGAAAACGAAATATCACTTGGGTTTGATTGTTTGGATACACAATAAAAAGCCCAAAATAAGCAGCAATCACTTGGGCCAAAAACATGGCCTACTATAAAAACACGATTAACTGTCGATCCAGATCCTTATGTTTTTTTTTAACAATCATCGATCCCTTATGCTTTTTCATATAATCATAACTAGTGGACTAGTGGAGTTCTACAGTGAGTTGCAATGGGCCTTGGCTTGGTTCATTACTTCAATATGGTATTGGTAAGGTACAAACACTCGATATAGCAATAAAAAGAAATAAAAATGAATATCGGTACTGGTACTGACTGATATTGTTTGGACGATACAAGTTAAAGTCATCCCGGTAACTGTAGCGTGCCAACACACACTATACCTTACGGTACCAAAAGATAATCTGTCGCGTATACAACTCCATTTTCGAGGAAATCTATGTTCGATACCATAAAAACGAATAATGTATTGGTAGCGATTGAGGGCATTGGTTCATTTCGTCACGGTAAAGAAAAAAATAGTTATATTTGACTTGTTCGATTTTGATAAAAACTTAATTAATGTATATAAAAAATAAGCAGGTCGCAACGGTGTATTCAGAATTTTATAAATCATTCCATGACAATATCAGAATCACGAAAAGGGTAAACAATGTTACTTTATACAATAAAACAAAAACAAAATAAAATAAAATATGATGTAGTTTCGATATCATTTATGTTTGCTTTTTGGTTACTTGTACATTACTACTTACAACCCGGTTTTACACTTCAAAATGATGTAAACGAAAAAGGGTAAACATCATCACTTTATACAAAAAAAAAACATAAAAAGTGTGAGATAACATTGATAATATGTACATTTGTGCTTAGATTGCTTATACATTACTAATTCCAGTTTAGTTAAAACAATTTATCAATAGACGTAGATAAAAAAAGATGCGTAACATAATCAAAATTTCATGTTCACGCACTTAACCCTATAACTTTACACAAGTTGATTAAATTAATGCGCTTAGGATATCTTAATCTTAATAAAAGTTTTAGTGTATATAAGATACATGTAAAACAATTTAACTCTTATAAATGAACATTTGGGATTATATTTAACTAGAAGGGCCCAAGAAGCAACTCGTTACAAATCAGACTCAGACATGCGCCAATTACATCTATTGATCGGCCGACCAACTGTGATATGTTTGTTCCAGCTTTGGGATAAATGGGCCACTATATCAGTGGATTATACTGTATCACATGCATGAGCAAAAACATGAAACGAACCAAGGCGTGTTACTCTTTACCATAGTTTAGTTTTCAAAGTTTCTTCGCACCGAACCAAAACTCAAGTTTCTTAAATTTAAAACACTCATTTAGACAACATTCGATAGCACCATTGTACTTTAATCAAAACTAGTGTTTATGTGTGGTTGTCGTAATTTTCTACTTAAATATTGGTTTTATTGAGCAACTCTCTAGTCTCTATGTTTATATGTTGTATATGTTTAAGTTTAACCATGATCTAACCATATTTTACTGGTTAAACAAGTTAAAGATGTTTATATGTAGTATAAACTAGTATAGTACCCTGCGCTTCGCCGCAAAACATGGTTTTAAACAAACATGTATTAGCATTTGTGTTAGAAATATGTGTCAAAATCAAGGTCAAACAGGAAGTCAAACTGCAAAGTCAAAGGATAGAATTGAAGAATAAAAGTTCAGGGGTGTTTCTGTCATTACTCTAAAGTTTATTTCTGTTGTTTGATATAGTTTGTTCCGGATATAATAGAGTCCAGAAACCTGAGGGACTAGTTGTGCCATTTTGAAAGATTGGTTGTTAATATTCTGTTAACTAGATTAGGGCTTATAAATGAGGTATTAGGTCATGAATTAGAATCAGTCTTTGTAATTCGTTTCATTTTAATTCCTTTCATGTAATCGTTCGTATATCAATAAAGTTCTTAATCGTTGGTTTAATTGTTCGATTAATTATGTTCTGGTGTGTTTTACAACAATTGGTATCAGAGCCTGGTGGTGCTCGATTCAGAACAATCAGTCGAATCAATGGTGATGACAACGAAATTCGAGTTGGGAAAAATTTATGGGAAGAATGATTGGAAGAAAAGAAGAGAAGAACAGAGTATGTATAGTCACAGTCAACAAGATGGTTTATCAGAAGATGATATTTCTGATGTTCTTGTGGGGAATTGTGATGGATTTTGTTCTGAAAGATGGAGGATGGATTCAGGATATTTCAGGGAACTGAAATATGGAAATCTTGGTGTTATCAAGATGGGTGATGGCACGACTTGTGTGATTCAGGGGATTGGAGTCACATTCATGATGGACAATAGGATGTTTGTTGATGTTCATGATGTGAGGTATGTTTCTGATCTGAAAAGCAGTGTTTTGTCATTAGGATTTTTTTGAAAGAAGGGCCTGTCATGTGATCATGATAGGATTATTGATAGTGATGTCAAGAACTACACAAAGTAATAATGTTTATGTTCTTGATGACCATGTTGTGTCTCATGTGATAGAGTTCATTGATCACACAATTGAACAAGGGGTGAAAGAATTCTGTAAACAGGATGTTGTTGATGGGTTACAGGGTAGGAACTTGGAGTTGTGTGAGAATTGTGTGATGGGAATGTGTCACATGATGAAAGACTCTAAGGGTGTTCAGTCAACAAAGTGTTTAGGTTTTGTTCATGATAAGTTGTGTGGGAAATCAATGGGTTGGGCTATAGGTGGAGGTGATCTTCTGGTTAAAGAAGATGGTTTTCAAAAAGGGGTAAGGGTACATGTTTTGGGTTGTAAACATGAGTGTGTTACCAAGGGTGAAAATTGGAAGGTGTTTGGCTTAAAGATGAATGTGAATTCTAGTCAGGTTGAGTTGATGGATTCAAGAACAGGAGAATGTGAGTTCTTGGGGTATTCTGATGGTGGAATGATACTCTGGATATGTGGACTAGGTGGTTTAAAGCCAAGGGTAAAAGGTAGCAGGAATATGCTATGGTGCAAGAAGGTTAAAACTGAGGTGGAGCATGTACAAAGTGAGGTGGAGTCTGAGGTGGAGGCTATTCAGATCAAGGTGGAGCCTGGTGAGTGTACATGGAAAGAGACTTAGGAGGGCAGATCTGTTTTTGATGATAAAATGGCCTGCGTTGAAAATGACATGACAAGGAAGGCTAACTTAAAGCTTTTGACTTGTTTTGTGGGTGTGACCAAGTGGTGCAAGATAGTGAATGGTGAAAAGTATTCATTATGTGGTAATGATGCTTGGTTGGTAATGGTTAAACCTGAAATGATGGTTAATAACAAAACTGATACCAGGGGTATTTTGGTCAAAAGTTTTGTTAGGGCTGAATGTGCAGGAAGATTAAGCTGTGAATGGGTCAAAACAGTTTGTGCACATCAGGTTATAGATGATGTTGAGAGTTGGAATGGCAAGCTGCAATGTGGGTCAGTTTTCAAGGCTGGATCATTTGTTTTGACAAAAGCTGTGCTAAAGGGTAAAATGGTCCAGGATAAAGCTGTTGTGACTGCAGCCGGTGTGTTGTTCAAAACAGGCTGTTCATTTCAGGATATGGTAGATGTTTTAAGCTGGGAATGCAGACTACAAGATGGTTTAGCTTTGTGTTCAGCAGGAACATAAGAAAATAGTTGGACAGAAGCATTTGAGAAGGTCAAAATGGTCCAGAATTTGTTTGAACTGAATGGAGCTGTTTTTGGTGATCAAACCAGTGAAAGAATGGTGTTTGATTCTTGTTTGTGAGGTTAATAAGTTGGATAAACTTTGATTGTTGACACAAGGTGGAGACTGTTAGAAATATGTGTCAAAATCAATGTCAAATAGGAAGTCAAACTGCAAAGTCAAAGGACAGAATTGAAGAATAAAAGTTCAGGGGTGTTTCTGTCATTACTCTAAAGTTTATTTCTGTTGTTTGATATAGTTTGTTCCAGATATAATAAAGTCCAGAAACCTGAGGGACTAGTTGTGTCATTTTGAAAGATTGGTTGTTAATATTCTGTCAACCAGATTAGGGCTTATAAATGTGGTATTAGGTCATGAATTAGAATCAGTCTTTGTAATTCGTTTCATCTTAATTCCTTTCATTTAATCGTTCGTATATCAATAAAGTTCTTAATCGTTGGTTTAATTGTTCGATTGATTCTGTTCTGGTGTGTTTTACAACAATTTGTAATTCAAAAAGTTTAGATACCAATACAGATTTGATTGATTGAATAATAGTCTCAAATTGGGCACGTATTTTTTCGTACTTGTCATAATGTCAATATCAATTCACAAGAAAGAAACATAATCGGGTAAGACCCAAGAACGCAACACAAAAATGTAGGGTTTTGCACCCAAGAGGACTCTGGACAAATTCATTATTATCAATCATCATAGTTCGATTAGCAACAAAGCTTATGCTACCAAAAACGACATAAGGATAACTTGGTGACACCGAAGAACACACTACAAAAATGTAGGGTTCTGCACCCAAGAGGACTAAGAAAAATTTATCATAGTCTTATTAGCAAGCTAGAGTGTCATACCAAGAACGACCACAACTACCATCATGGCTGACCATCTGCAGCCACTGGCAACGGCGGTAGACTACGATAAAGAAATTAAAGACCCAAATGGTTGCTTAAGAGACAAGTGCTTACCTTTTTTGAAAGCTTAAGCTATTTGCAGAAACAGCTAGAGTACCAACTCTCTCACAAAGAGAAGTTGGTAATTTTAGTATAGTTAATTTAACCAAATGAATGCATAACATGGGTGAATGCATTCAGCCCTTCATTAAAGAACAAATTCTAAATATTCGAGAGAATCATATAACAAGTGTACATAATGCTTGTAAATTGATTTTGCATTGAACAAAAGTTTAACTTATGTAAACAATACATAAAAAATGTTGTAAATATTACAAATGATAGACAGATTAACATTAGTAACAACAAAGCAAATAAGCAATGATCAATGTACTATTAAAACCAAATGCTTAAAAATTATTCATCATTTGTTTTTTTATTAAAAACAATAACATGTGCATGCAACATGTTATCGTATATGATGATACAATATTCATAAGATGTTTGCTCATTTTTCAATTCTACATATGCTTATTTGACAACAGGCAATTCATGATTTGTACGAGCTGGGGAAGAAACAACACAATAGCGAATTACTCTTGACGATAGAAGAAGACCGTTTAGTGTTTAATGAGACTTGTTGCTTATCCTTCCAATGCGAGTTTATGTTGCTAGCTGGTTCTTCATATCTCGACTTTCTCTCTTGCCTTGCCTTGTCGAAAATTATTGAGAATTCAGTTGCCGCTGATGGGTTCTTCACATCCCAATCTCCGAATTTGGGCAACGCTTCACTTTCTTCATTCATTCTTATATAAAAAAAAATATATTCTGTGTATGCAAATTTTTTTTCTTGATTTTTTGTCTCTTCTTGTTGTCGAATAAGAAGAGCAGTTTGAAGAATAGAAATGGAGAACAAGAAAAAGAGAGAGAGGTCGTAGATCTAACATGTTTTACGCATATAGTTTCCATATATTATTTGACTAAGTAATTTTGTAATTTTTTTAATTGGTTTCATATATAATTTTTAGGAACAATATTACTAAATAAGAGTGCTAGTAGTGGTGATTGATTACATATCTAAATATGTATTTTTATTTATTAGTTTCATTCACATTACTCACTGATTCGCTTCCAAGTTATGTGCTTAATAATTTTTAGTTTGCTTAACTTCATATGAGTTTGTGTTATATAGTCGAGGTAAAAAAGATGCAAAAGGTGTGAGAATAATATAAAAATTGATAGTAGTTGTCATGATCCTTAATCATCAACACCACTGTTTCATATATCATTATGTAATTTTTTAAATTGGTTTCATACACATTAATCACTAAATGCACTTTCGAAATATGTGCGTAATTATTATTAGTTTGCATTACTTAATATAAATTTTGTGTTTAATAGTCGACGAAGAGAAGATGCTTCAAAGTGAGATTAAGATAAAAAGTGATAAAAGCGCAGAGAATAAATACTAAAGAAGATAAAAAAAAGATGTAAATATTCATTGAAATAGCTTTTGGCTTAGAGAATCTGGACAATTTTTACACATTACTTCAAAGTGGACATTTTTACTTCGATGTAATGTATGGACAAATGTACACATTAGATGGCATGTGTTACATATGCCCTGTTTGCAACCGTTTCTTGTTTTGTAAGCCACTTTGAACCAACATAAACAAAAGTTAATCTAATTACAAAGAAGCAAAACTGCAGCCTTAGAGCATTCACAATAGATTCTGCATATATTTGTAAGTGAGTTCTGATTTTAGGAAGTGGTTGTGACAGGGGGAGGGAAAAACATTAATACTCATCTCTATATTTGAGAAGACATTGTTCCCTCGCATTCACAATAGATTCTGCATATATTTATACCTTCTTTCTTTTCTAAGACGTTCTTTTTTTATAGTTTACTGCAGTTTGAGTCTTTGTGGTTATACCCAATCTGCTTGATGAGACCCCAAATCTATAAATTGGTCCCCTGAGTCCCTGTCATTTCCACTCTTGGTCAATGAAGTTCGTCTACCTAACACCCGTCCCCTTTCTGTTATATTGAAAGTGAAAAGCCAATTTTGTCTCTCGTAAAATTTGATTGTGAGTCATTGTGCTTTGTTGTTTTTTTGTTTCCCTCCACATTAGAATTAAATGTGCAGGTTAAACAACAAACATGACATAATCAACAAAATATGAACTTAATTACAACAACAAACATATGCAACAACAAACATTAAACTTGCATAACAACCACCATGTGCAACTGCATAACAACATGCACAACAACCACATATTGGGCAAGATGTAAAACCATGAAACGCGCATGACAAACACGATGAGACCAACAAAATAACAGCCACATCAACATAATTGCAGCTTCATAACTCAACGATGAAGCATACAAAATTGCAGGGCAACAACAGAATAACAAATTATGCAGGAAGTGAAACCAAACAACCATAATGTGAAGGAATTGAGGAGTTACAAATTAGAAAAAAAAGTTGAGGCTTTACAAATTAACATTGATGCTCTGTTCCCAAGTTTATTTGAGTAGGGAAAAGAAAGGAAAAAACTGAAGGAAAGGAAAGGAAAGGAAAGGAAAAGAAAAGAAAGGATGCATATCCTTTCCTTCCGTTTCCTTCCAAATCGGAAGGAAAGCTAAACTAAAGAATTTGGCCTACTTTTTCTTCCAATTCCTTTCTTTTCCTTCCTTAAATGAAACTCGGGAACACAACATGTTTTGTTTTCGTTTCTTTTCCTTCCTTAAATAAAACTCGGGAACACAATCAAATTTTTCTTTCGTTTCATTTCCTTTCTTTTCTCTCGTTAAGTTAACTGTAACATTGGTCATTATATAGATAAAATGGGGATAACTTGATCAATATAGCAGGCCTGATTTATATGCTATCATGTAATCTTGATGTTATGTATGATTTATGGAGTCCTTGATAATGATTTAAGGTAAATTAATGATTATCTTGTATTTAGTTCTATATCTTTGTTTTAAGGTTCTTGATACTTAATCCTATTTGTGATTACTAGCTTTACAATTATAGGGGCGGTAAACGGGTCAAGTCTATGGGTTGGCAGGCCCAACCCAACATGAACCCAAAAATTCGACACAAACCTGAAATGACCCATACCGCGTTCATCTTGTCATATATATATATATATATATATATATATGACACCGAAAATGACATGAATTCATGGGCTGATACGAACACCACCATTGTGTCACATTATGAAACTCGCTAATTTAAATAGGATTTCAAATGAGTAAGCACCACACATCACCAACGTGTCACATGCTATTTGTTGTCATCAAGGGCGTAGCTTTATAGGGGTGGGGAGGGGCCCCGACCCCCCGAAATTTCCACTCAGAAGTTTCGGTTATATAGTATCCGTATAGAATTTTTTTGGTATATACGGTTTCGACCCCCCATAAGCTGTGACTTCCAACCCCCAGTGACTTCCGACCACCTGAAATTTCCGCTCAAGCTTCGCCACTGGTTGTCATCAACAACACCTTCTCATATTAAATTATGTATTTTTTTTTATTTGATATCATACCCGTTACTCACCAATGCGCTTCCCAAGTGCTATAATTGGTTTGCATTACTTTATAGGAGTATGATATTGTGATTTATACTTTATACAGAAGAGATAGAAGATGCTAAAAGTGTGAGGTTAAGATAAAAAGTGATAAAAGACACGAAGAATAAAATGAAAGAAGACACAAACATTTGAAGATCACACAAAAACATTTGAAGATTCCTCAATATAACTTTTGGCTTGGTGCACATGTTACAATGTCTATAAAAGAAATCTGGATTTTTTTTTTGATGTAATGTGTGACCTTAGCCCTTAGGAACAAGTTACATTGCATGTATTACATATATAGTGCCTAAATTACAAAACTTTTCCTTTAAATGGGTGAGCATCACCCATCACCATTGTACCACATACTAGTCGTTATCTCTCCCACCGTTGATGCCCACCCCAAACCTCTTTGCATGTCGCGACTACAACTTAACGCCACTACCATCTATGTCACTGTTGTCACCGACTCCGCCTCTATCAGCACCGTCTCCAATAACAAACCTACCACCGTTACCACCACCTCTACAACCATTGATACTTTGTAATTCTTTTTAAAATGACATATTTCGATGCAAAGCCATTTTGATTAGCACTCGTTTTGGCTCAAACCAAATTTATATTTATTTGTAAAGTGATCCGTTTTGACCAAAGTTATTTTGATCGAAAGCTACTTTGATACCCTATGTAATAATCCAACGTAGCCAAATTATTTTGATCGAAAGCTACTTTGATAGGCTATGTACATCTAACGTAGCCAAACTTGTTGATAGTAATATGGTGGTAATACTAGTCTTAGTCCATAATGGCTAGTGATATTATTAACTACCATAGTCATAGTCGTAATCCTTAGGGTAATCGTCATAGCGGGCATAACCAAATCGTATCAATTAAACCATCAACAGGTCGCTCTAGCGCACAGGAACAACTATGTAGTAATCACAAAATCGTTATTAAATGATTAATAACATCCTCCACTAATGCCATATATGCAAATGTTATGAAATGAAATGAAATGTCATGTAAGTATATATAACTGTTGATACAAAATTCAATAAAGAACATAAAAATGCGTTTTTTTTCTGCTTGTAGATAAACTAAGTATATAACTAACTGGATTTCCCGCGTAACGAGACAAGTTTTAGGTTGGTATCAGCTCGGTTCATTACAGTATCGGTACGATATCCATACCGGAACTCAGTATAGCAACCGAAAGAGATTTACTCAAGAGGACACCGACACGTGTTTTACATGATTCAAAAACTATAAATAAGAATCCTAGTTCGGGTCTTGATATTGTTCGGACGGTATCAATTTGGTTTGTCATTATACTAGTACCGATACCATTGTTGTTCGAATGATATCGATTTATTTCGTCACTGTAGAGGAAAAATCAATAATATTCACCCGTTAGACTTGGAATAAAACTTTTACCGAAATATTAATAAAAATAAGTACGCTGCATCGGTATACTTAGAACTTGTTAATACATTTATTATATTATTAGATTAACATAAAAGTATACAACGTAACTTTATATATATCTCTATCTCTACTACCTTATTAAGGAGGAGAGATCGATAAGAAGGTAATTTCACCATCATTTTAAGATGACATACAAAAGGTCACAAGGTAAACAACTATATTTTTGCCAAATCCTTCCCTTTATGCCCCTATGTGCAACATTTGATTACAATTGTACAAATGACTAATGCAAGTCATCTCTATTATCTCTACTACCTTATTAAGGAGGGGAGATGGATAAGAAGGTAATTTCACCATCATTTTAAGATGGCATACAAAAGGTCACAAGGTAAACAACTATATTTTTGCCAAAATCCTTCCCTTTATGCCCCTATGTGCAACATTTGATTACAATTGTACAAATGACTAATGCAAGTCATCTCTATATTTTTGCCAAAAAATGACATTCCAAGTTGTATCAACGTCATGAAAGTAAACATGGTTTTCACGGTATGCTTGGTAGCATCGATTGCATGTATTGGTTGTGGTGTAATTGCCCTAATTCATGGCTAGGTAAGTTTACGCGAGGTGATCATGGTCATTCCACATTAAATCTAGAAGCCGTGGGATCGCAAGATATATGGGTTTAGGATGCTTTCTTTGGTGTTGCTGGTTCAATAACAACTTAAACGTGCTTGGTCTGTTAGATGTTTTCAACAACATAATTAACGGTACAGGACTCAATTATAGGTTTATGGTCTCGGATTCTCAGGAGTAGAATACAAGCATGTGTACTATTTAGCCGATCGAATATATCCAAGATACGCAAGGATCATTAAAACTATACCGTATCTGGAAGATGGAAAGGTAAGAAATTTGTCAAATGTCAAGAAGCTGCGAGAAAGGATGTTATGTATGCTTGTATCTTGTATCTTGTTGAACAACATGATTCTTAAAGATGAAGGTAACGCCATATGTGAGTACGATGAAAATGACATTGATGAGAATGTTGTGCAGGTTGATGAAGACGGGCAAGAGTCTTGTGGGCCTTGTACAATGAGAATACCCTTCGCACGGAATTGGTTGAACGTATTTGGAAATTGGGTCCGGTCAACACCGATAATTAGTTTTCTTTATATTTTTTTTAATTGAGTAGTTTAAAATTTTCTTATATGTATTATTAGAGCTATACTACTTTAAGATTATGTAGTTTTATTAAATTAAAAAAAATAATATTCAAAAGTCTGATGCCAAAAAATAAATAAATAGTGGATAGTGATGAAGAGTAGTGATGGAGGGTGGAGTGATATGACGATGACGTGGAGGATAGTGATGATGACGAGAAACATGACCCTACCCTATAGGTAAATTAAACTATGCATGAGTACTTAGAAGTTTATATAAAAATCATATCTTAAAAATTACAAAAAGTAAATAAAATATGCTTAAAACCAACTATATATAATGATAAAATTATTAGATTACACGGAATTTTCGGTAATTAACCAACAAATTTAATGTTTTTATATTATCTCACAACTAAAAGAGAATTCTATTCCATGGTGTTGTTAATGGGAGAAAGGCGAGGAATTCTATTCCAGGATTGGTTATTAATGATGAATGGGTCTCGAAACCGACGTATGTTAAACGAGAGGTGTTGAGATTTTTCAAAAATCATTTTCATGAGGATATCAAGTTGCGGCCTGCTCTAGTGTGTGATGGCATTAATAGAGTCAGAAATGTTGATTATGATAATCTGATTAAGGCCTTCTCAGTAGAAGAAATCAAGAGTGCGGCTTTTGAATGCGGTTCTACAAAAGCCCCGGGTCCGGACGGGTTCAACTTTGGTTTTGTGAAGCATTTTTGGGCGGAGTTAGCTGCTGATTTTACCGCGATTTTAGAAGAATTTCACGCGTCTGGCTCTATCTCTTCTGGTTGTAACTCGGCTTTCATATCGTTAATTCCTAAGGTTAAATCCCCTCTCAATCTCAAAGATTATCGTCCTATCACTCTCATTAGTATGGTGAGCACAGTTGTTTCAAAAATACTTGCTAACCGTATTAAGAAGGTTATGGGAGATATTATTTCGGATTCTCAAACGGCTTTTTTAAAAGATCGGTTTATCCTGGACGGGCCGTTAATGGTAAACGAAGTTCTGGAATGGTTAAAGAGGCGCAAAAGAAAGGTCTTTTTATTAAAAATAGATTTCGAGAAAGCATACGACAACGTTAATTGGAACTTCTTGATTTCTGTGTTAGAACAAATGGGTTTTCCGCCTAAATGGTGTGTGTGGATTAGAGGTATTCTTTCTTCTGCTCGGGCTTCAGTTTTGGTAAACGGCTCGCCTACGTTTGACTTTAAATGTGAAAAGGGTCTCCGTCAAGGTGACCCTCTTTCTCCGTTTCTTTTTGTGATCGTTATGGAGACGCTTTCGTGGATGTTGAATAGAGCTAAGGAGGACGGTGATTTTAAGGGTGTGAATCTTCCGGGTAATGAGGTTAGTTTTTCGCACCTCTTTTATGCGGATGATGCTTTGATTATTGGAGAGTGGTCCGAAGATAATTTGAAGAAAACGGCTCGCATCCTTCGTGTTTTTTACCTATGTTCGGGTCTTCGTATCAATCTAAACAAGTCTAACTTGTTTGGAGTTGGTACGGAAGATTGGGAAGTTGATAATATGATGGAGGTCTTGGGGTGTAAAAGGGGTATCATGCCGTTTGACTATTTAGGGATTAAAGTGGGAGCGAACATGAATCGGATTAATAATTGGTCTACGGTTGTGGATACTATTAAAGCTAGGCTTAGTTCCTGGAAAGCTAAGATTTTATCTATGGCTGGTAGACTTATTCTTATTAAATCGGTTCTTGAAAACCTCCCGGTTTATTATTTTTCGCTATATAAAGCCCCCGTGGCTGTGCTGGAGCAAATTGAAGGGGTGATGCGTAGATTTTTGTGGGCGGGGTCGAATGTTGGTCACAAGATTTGTTGGGTGGCGTGGGACGATATCACTCGGCCCAAAAAAGAAGGGGGTTTGGGTCTTAATAAGCTTTTACACATTAACGGTGCACTTCTTCTAAAAGGGGTTTGGCGGTTTAAAAGAGAAGATACTAGTTTGTGGAAAAAGGTTGTGATTGGCTGTAACGGATCTTCACGTAAGTGGTCGTTATTGCCTTGTTCTCAGAATTCTAGTTCTTGCTGGAAAAATATAGTTAAGATGGGCGACAAAAAATTTCAGGATGGTAGGCAGGTTAGTAGGTTGTTTATAGCGAATGTTGGCGATGGTGTTAATGTGAATTTCTGGAACGACATTTGGTTACATTCGGTCCCTTTAAAGGATAATTACCCCAACTTGTTCTGTATTGAGAAGAATAAGTGGGTTTCGGTTGCGAATCGTGTGATCAAAAGTAACTCAGGCAGAAAAGTGGTTTGGGAATGGTGTACAAACCCATCAAGTGTTGAGGAAGTGTCCGAGATGTTTTCGCTTCTGCAGGATATTTTCGAGTACAAATGGGTTGAAGGCAAAAATCGCTGGGAGTGGAGAGGGCATTCGTATGGGATTTTCGAGGTCTGGAAAGCAAAACAAGTGCTCGCTACCTGCAGAAATAATCCGGTTGACGTGCAGATTAATTGGAAAACGTGGACTCCTCTCAAGTGCAAGCTGATGATTTGGAGAACTGAGTTAAATCGCCTTCCAACTAAGGACCAGTTGCAGCGAAGAGGGATTATTGTTGCTGACCCGTTCTGTCCGCTATGTAACGCAGCTGCGGAGTCAGTTTTGCACCTGTTTACAGGCTGTCTTTTTTCTGCAGAAGTTTGGGTTCGAATTCAGTATTGGTGCAGGCTGCCGAATATGCTTATCTTTGATGTTCGAGACATTCTTGTGCTGCCGGATAACGCTCCTTTGGCTGCGGTTCAGAAGACTTTACTCAGGGGTATCATATACGCTTCTATGTGGTGCATATGGAACGAGAGGAACGCCAAAGTCTTTACTAACAAGTGCCGAAGAGCTATTGAGGTCGTGGAATATATAAAGTCGATTACTTTCTTTTGGGTTAAGCATAGATCGAAATTTAAAGTGAAATGTTGGTTCGATTGGTGTAATTATCCTCTAGACTTGATGTAAGTTCGTTTTTGCGCTCTTGGGTCTTCTCTTTGTAGACTCTTGTGGCGTTTTTGGTTAATGAAATTTAATTTCCAAAAAAAAAAAAAAAAAGAATTCTAAGATAAAGGGACAATGAATATTTAAAAGAGAGGCATGCTTTACAAGACTACTAACAGACGATCACAATCCCATTGCCTCTTCCTTAAGCAACATATAATACACTCATTCCATCTCAATTTACGCATCTTTCCATCAACTTCCTTAACCAATGTCACAAAACCTTAATGTTCGTCGAACGGTCCGGTCTATCGAAGAATAAAGCCTCCTTATCCGTCAGTGTCCAATAACAAAAGTCATAGGAAAGTTGCTGTTCGTAGATCATCGAACAAGCAACCGAAATTCATCAAGCGATGCAACTCCGAGCCTACTTTGTTAACCCCAGGAATCTCCATCATTGGTGCTGGTGTGGGAGACGATTACCATTATATGACTCCACCAGGTGACAGTTGCTTGTTGTTTAGGAGTCGGGTTTTAACGAATATATTCTTGTCCTCTCCAGAGTTGCTGCCTAATAATTCGCCTGATAAAAGTGAGGTACATGAAAATAATTCATTAGTCTTTAGTTGTTTGATTGTTTTAAGTAACTTATTAGTTTAAGTTGATCAAAACTTGCATTAGTTACTTTCTGGTTTAGATAATGAATAATGTGAAAAGTACTGATACTGATTTTGATCCATAGATATTTTTTTTGGATGATCAAAACGTAAATCTATAGTGATCATCTCCCTCATTATAAGTTTAGTGATAATAGGGATTGTATGGGGATTTTGGGTGTAATATATGGAACTGATACAGTTTAAGTTAGAAGAAGATATATATTGTATCGTTATCAATGTTTTCAAGAATGGATCACTGGACAATGTATTGGCCATCCTACCGGTTTATTGGCAAGAATGAAATTAAGAATCGAAAGACGTTATAAATAATATAAAAGTTAAAACTATATGAATGTACTTTGATAGTTTGATGACGTGGGTAGTTTAGGATTAAATAAATCGATTATATTGAATAAACTAGCTTGAAAGGTTGAAAGGCACAAAGGTTCAAAAGGCAAGAAAGTACTATAACTAAACATAAAGAACAAAACATATGATTTGTCTTGTCATCATCTTTATCGGTCAAAACCCTAGCTGTCCACACTCTGCATGTGGAGAAACTGCACCTTATGGACCGAAGGTCTAAAGCCTTTATCGTCTAAAGTGGTTAGTACCTAAGTTGTTACAAGGACCAAGAGTATATCATTGCCCAAAATAGAAGATTCACTTCCTCTATCAGTGATCTGATCATTCACTTACACCATTCCACACCTACACTCTTCTATTCTCTTCATACTTTGTGAAAGATTCTCCAAACCACATAACATTTCACTTGAAGTTATTAACAACATTTTGACTTTGAGTTCACCTCAAATCACAATCATAACAGTCAAAACATTAAATATTTTGAACCTCCTACGTTTAACAACGCAGAGGGACACCATGACCTACGTTTAGCAAAATCAAACCCTTCAACCCTTTTACCCCTTTTGAGACTCTGCACTAACGTCGGCTTGATATTTGTTGTAGCAACAAGTTGGCGCCCACCGTGGGGCTGCGCCATTGTATTCTTCCTCTAGATCAGTTGTGTAGCTCAAACTTTCTGAAATGTCCTCATCCGTCGATGTCTAGTCACAAAAGTCATAGGAAAGTTGCTGTCCGTAGATCGTCAAACAAGCAACCGAAATTCATCAAGTGATGCAACTCCGAGCCTACTTTGTTAACCCCAGGAATCTCCATCATTGGTGCTGGTGTGGGAGACGATCACCCGTATATGACTCCACCAGGTGACAGTTGCCTGTTGTCTAGGAGTCGGGTTTCAACAGAATATATTCTTGTCCTCTCCAGAGTTGCTGCCTATTAATTCGCCTGATAAAAGTGAGGTAATTAAAAGAAAATAATTCATTAGTCTTTAGTTGCTTGATTGTTATAAGTAACTTATTAGTTTAAGTTGATCAAAACTTGCATTAGTTACTTTCTGGTTTAGATAATGAGTAATGTGAAGAGTGATACTGATTTTGATCCATAGATATTTCTTTTTGGGTGATCAAAACCTAAATCTATAGTAATCATCTCCCTCAGTATTTAGTGATAATAGAGATTGTATGGGGATTTTTGGGTGTGATGGAACTGACACGGTTTAAGTAAGTTAGAATATATTGTATCGTTATTAATGTTTTCAGGAATGGACCGGACAATGTATTGACCGTCCTATTGGTTTATTGACCAAATGAAATTAAGAATCAAAAGACGTTATAAATAATATATAGGGAAATTGGATTTTAACCCCCTAAGCTATTGACAATTGGCCGCTGACGCACTAACTACAAAATTGAACAACACCGCACTGTACTTTCAACTTATTAGCTTGTATCACCCTCAGACTAACCATGGTTATTTTTTGCTGACGTGGCATGGTGACGTGTTCATTTTTGCTAACGTAGCATGGGGAATAAACTGACATGGCATGAACATATTACCTGCCACGTCAGCAAAAATGGACACGTCACCATGGCACGTCAGCAAAAATTAACCATGGTTAGTCTGAGGGTGATACATGCCAATAAGTTAAAAGTACAGTGCAATGTTGGTCAATTTTGTAGTTCAGTGCATCAGTGGCCAATTGTCAATAGTTCAGGGTGTTAAAATCCAATTTCCCTAATATATAAGCTAAAACTATATACATGTAACATGTACTTGATAGAAAAAATACAAAGAATTTAATATATAAAATATGAAGTCTCAAGTACTAAATGGAAAGGTTGATATAAAATAATAAAAGAACTAATATTAGTGGCTTGTATTAAAAATGTATTAGAATGTCAAACATCCCGATGGTGACGGCATGCGTGGTTACAACTTAAAACATACACATGTATTTCTTTTTGCCGACTAAAAATTTGACTTTGGTCATCTCCGTGACTTAACACACAAGAAAAGGACATTGTAAGTGCATACTACATCATACATGATATACTTTAGTTTTTTTTTTTTTTTTGTTCTCTTTTTATTCCAATACTAGAAAACGGGTATCGTGCTTTTAATTTTATTATTACATGCAAGTAAATCTTCTAAATTGGTGACTAGGGGTGCAAACCAGCAGAGCCCCACGCGAGTTACTCAAGCTCGGCTTAGTAAAAGCTTGAAACGAGCCGAGGCTTATCAAGCTCAAGCCGAGCTTGAGCCTAAAACAAAGCTCGTTTATTTATCGAGCACGAGCTCGAGCCTGGCATGTGAAGCTCGTTAGGCTCGTCGTTTAATTAGTTTTTCTTTTTAATATTTAATAATATTAACCAATCATTTAAAGTTTAGTAAACGAGCCCCGAGCTAGAGCTTCACTTATCGAGCTCACGAGCCTAAGCGAACTATTATTTATATTATTTTTATTTAATGTATTAACTAATTGTTAGTAATAAACAAGCGGAGCCCGAGCTGAGCGAGCCAAGCTCGAGCTCTTATAAGTCAATCGAGCTCAAGCTCGGCTCGTTTGCACCCAATGGTGACACTACCTACACTAGAGTTTTTAGTAACTTGACGGTTGTGTGACTTGTGTCACATCGATCACCATTCTACATACAACGGAAAAAGATTGAAACATTGTTGCATATGATATAGGAAATGATGACTATATAATTACTTTTTTTAAGTGAATATAATTACTTAACTACTCTTTTCTGAACACGCAAAGCGGAACATGGTCTTTATTATAAGCATTTGCATGTTTTACATATGTTTCTGTTATCGCAGGGCTACAACAAAGAAGCAAAAGTCGTGATTAAGGTAACGGTAGAGGGAAGCGTTGGACCAATCCAAGCTTTGGTAAAGTTGGGTTCGAGTGTTGACGAGACTATAAAACTTGTTATAAACAAATACAAAGCCGAAAGGAGGTCTCCTAGACTTGATCAAGATGACATGACTTCCTTTGAGCTACATCAATCATACTTTAGCCTCCAATGTAAGTGTACTCTATCTTACTCCACTTAAAGTCAACTAGTACAACATTTGCAAAAAAGATGTTCGAAGTCTTTTTTTTTTTTTTTTCCCTTTTTTACATATATAGGTTTCGATAAATCAAAAATGATTGGAGAGCTCGGGAGTAGAAGTTTCTATATGCGTAAAAGTGTCAACAACAATGGAGACATATGTTCTAACACCTCTATTTGTTCCGAGATTATTGTGGCCGAGGCAGACGAAGCTCCATATGCATGTTCAAATATTTTCTCAAGTTTCATACATGAAAGGTTAAGAAAAATGATAAGAATAATGAGTAAGATTAGAAGGTTCTTGGGTTGTTTTGGTGGGTGATTTTGAAGCCATGCCTTAAACAAGCATCTGAAGACAACTATGTGTACATACGAGAGTATATAAACATTGGTAGGCATATAGTTGATGAATAGTTTACATAGATATAGAATGAATCATAACTGTCTAAGTGTCATTTTTTATATTTTGTTAAGTAACACATACATTTATATTTAGAGACTGATGATTCATGTTGAATACCAGAGAGTTTTAACCAAAGTAAGTTATTGTAATTTTCTTACTAGTTACCGGTGGCGGCTAAAAAAGAAAAGTTTAAAAGTATCACGAAAGTTGAGGGGTACCGCGGGCTGCTCTGTTGCTCTGTGGGCATGCTTTGTAATCAGGTATCGGCGGGTACCACTTGTAAGGTTGCTCTGTAGTGAACCTTGAATCATTCACACTTGTTGCGAAAATCCGCCCACTTTCGGTTGAATAAATCAGCTGAGTAGGTACATAGAACCACTAACTAAGTCTTTGAATTCAATTGTGTGTTCAAATCGGCCCTCAGCCCGGTCTCGGGTTACTTTGGACTTCCATCCAAGCGGTTACGAGAGCGATTTCCTCTTCTTCCGTCCAACGCGTCATGGTTGATAGATTTGAAAGATGAAAATTAGTTGAATTTTGGGTGAAAGAAAGATGGATGAATGGGTGAGAAATTGAAAAATGTGTTAAAAAATGGTAAAAGTTGTGGGTTTAATTAGGTAAATTTTGAAAAAATAGTAAGTTAAAAAAAATTAATTAACCCTACCGTTGACAAACGGTTGAATCAAAGACCCAATCTCCACTCGCCATGTCATCGTGATCTCTTGCACCACACCGGTGAAGATTTTCGACCGGTTGAGGTTCGTCATTCGTGTTTAAATAATAAAATGTTTAATTGTTATGTTGTTTAATTAAGTTGATTCGTATTCTGGATTTTTTTAATGGGCTTATTTGATTGTGTTATGTTGATTATGAGTATGTTATTTTGGTGTTTAATTATGTTGCTTTGGCGTTTAATTGTATTGTGTTCAAACTAATTACCAAATTATATGAATTTTAGATATGTTGTGTTGGGGATTTTTGAATTCTAATTTTCGATGAACTTGATTTGCATAGGGGATTCTAGCAACAACAGAGAGGGGATTTTCAGGAATGCAGATATTCAATAATCGTTTTCGCAATAGAATTTCAGATGAGTATATCGCAAATAACTTGGTGATTTACATTAAAAAAGAAATTGATGAAAATTTTGATTTGACATCTGTAATTGACGAGTTTAGAGAGCTTAAAGGTCGTCGGGCTAAGTTGTAATACCTTTTTAGGTACTCATCCTTTCTTTCACATTTTTCATTTATATTTATGGACTTTAGTTTTTTAAAGACTGAATTACAAGTTTTGTTTTTTAAGTATATATACCCGATTGCAATGAATGTCCTTTAACTTTAAAATTGATTGGTTTTGTCCTTTATGTTTTAAAATCTTGCACGTTATATTCTTTATGGCTAACTCGGTTAGTTTTATTCGTTAAATTTGGTCACGTGACTTGCACGTGAGGGCATTTTAGTCCTTTCATCACCCTTCTTCCCCAATTTACAGATCACACACACTTCTCTCTCTCTCTCTCTCTCTCCGTACGCACACCCCCACCACCACCACCACCATAACCACCTGCGGCATCTCAAATCCTACCACACCACCTACACCTGAAAACCCATCCCCAAAAACCTTGATTATCACCACCACTCGCCACCCCATACCAGTTTCACATAGCAACAACAAAATCAAATTTCAAAGTTAAAAAATCAAAGAACATATCAGTTTGTACTTCGATGTTTCTTACCGGAAAACAGATCTTCGATGACAAACGGTGAACAGCGCCTTAATTATCGATTTGTTTGCTTCTTTGATCTCAATCAACGATATTATTAATATTAAATAATGACCAGAAACGCAACCTTGTCCCTCAACGATAGCCGCCGTCGGATAGTAGTTCACCTCAATCAACCTTATCCCTCAACGATTTGTTTGTTTCTTTGACCTCAATCAACGATATCAGTTTTCTACTTCATCTCTAATAGTTGTTCATCATCTTCATTCACCATGTCTCAAGCTTTCAAGAACACAGAGAATAGAGCGAGAAACACATTTTAGAGAGAGAAAGTTCACCATGTTTCTCGATTCCTCTTGATCTCCTTTTTAAAACCTGGAATCGAAACTTAAGAAAATAATTTCAACTAAATACTGTGAATGAAAGATTGATAGTTGGAAAAGTATTTGGGTCTTCGGTTCAAGCAGACATCACAAATCTGAAGATAATTGTTTTGTTGCCCTTTATATATTATATAATATATAATAGGGCTTTGGATTTAAACAGTAATGTGGCATTTTCGTAATTACATGGTATTTTGAGGGTATTTATGTTGAGGTGTTTGCTGTCTTCTTCAGATGATACCACGTTGATATGTTTGGGACAGCTGTCTTCTTCAGTTGTATACCTCCTGATTTCACAATCCTGGCTCTCTCTCTCTCTCTCTCGATCTTCTTCTTCTGTCCATTATCGCCTCTACTGATGAGGGAGAGATCACATAGCCTGTTTAACCGGAATAACCGGAATATCATCACCGTCGATTAAATCGAAGGTGAAAGACAGTCGAAGACGAGATCGGAGGTCAGAGGTGAGCGGTGGAGTTCCGGTTGCACGACCCTCCGATAACACCAAACAGCGGTTATCTCTTGTCAGGTGCCGATAAAGGTTTCGATTAACCAACAGATTGACAAACCCTTTTCAATCAGATCGAGAAACCCTAAGAACCCTAAGATGCATGCCCCTTTTTCGATCAGATCGAGAAACCCCAAGGTCAGATTTCGTGGTTTGCTTGGGTTACGACGTGGAATAACATTTGATTATCTGACTTTAAGCAACATCGTCTCATCAGTGTTGTTTAATTTACAGAACCGTCAAGGCAAAACAAATTCCCAGGAAACCGCCACAACTGGAACAGACGCAGGACTTTCAGAAACAACCCCTAACAGGTATAACTTCATAAATGCTTCTCTATGCTCGATTACTTTTTTACGGTATTAATTCGAACTACTTTTATTGTTCTTTTCAGTAAGCCAAAGTTTAAATCCAAGGCTGCGGGTAGTTTCACCAAGAAAGACCATTCAACAGAAACCAGAAAGAGAAAGAGGGGTTTGCTTGGGTTACGACGTGGACGATGGATGCAGCGGGGTTGATGGGCTCCTTCGTTTTCGATTTTGTTTGCCACAGGGTTTGGAAGGCGGCGGTTCACGTCTGTCTATGGCGGCCACAATCCATTGTAATACCTTTTTGTCTCTCTTTCTTGATTTGAATTTTGATCATATCTGTGGCAGCAACGGTCTATGATGGTTGTCATTGTGTTGCCTGAGACCAAAATTTTGTTGTTGTACGCCTTTTCCGGCGTGGCCTTTGGTTCCTACTGTTTTTGTTCGTCTTTATGGTTGTCTTTGGTAGATTTGGGGTATGGTGGTGTTTAGTTCTCTCGCTTTGCTGTGATGATTTTATACAAACGGTTTGTACACATTTGATTGCAGGGATGGAGGACGGTGGGTGTTTACCCGCAACCCCATTGCAACCATTGTGTGCTAATTTGTTCTGTGCCTCTGAGGCTGATTATGTATAGAAAGTGTTTAGAAAGAAAACGGTCTATGATGGTTGTCGTTGTGTTGCCTGAGACCAAATTTTTGTCGTTGTCCGTCTTATTCGGCGTGGCCTTTGGTTCCTAATGCTTTTGTTCATCTTTATGGTTGTGTTTGGATGATTTAGGGTATGGTGCTTGTAAAAAAAATCCAATTAAAAACCCAATTAAAACTGAATATGACTTCACCTTTGTGGCTTCAAGCCTGTGATGATCAGCTTCGCCATCCAATGACATCAGTTTCTTTCTGTTTAATTGAAGTCATATTCAGTTTTAATTGGGTTTTTAATTGGAGTCGTATTGAGTTTTAAAACCTCATAATTTGTTATACGTTAGCTTTAGAGCCTTTAATTTGTTATCCGCAAGGTATGTTACAGTTAATAATGATGGAAAATACATACATCTTTACATTCGACAGCCGTTCTTGCTCCAGTAATAATAATAATAATAATAATAATAATAATAATAATAATAATAATAGTAAAAGATGGGTTACTAGAAGCAGGGTGATGGTATGTATATAAAGGAGTCAGGGGTTTAGAATAATTTAGGCGAGGTTTACTGATGTTTATCGTTGAGATTACTTGGGGTTCAAGTAGGTATGTGGGTTGGGAAATGTGGCGCGTGAGGTTTAAACGCGAATACCAGTTTGTGGTCAAACATTGCTTGCGCCAGTCTACTTTTGGTTTTTTACTTTTCACAACAAAAGTTTATTTCTATGATTTTTTACATTTATATGCTTAATATACACATACATCTATATCTGTATCTATATTTCTATTGGCAACAAGTATGACTTGCGCAGGATTTTTAGCTGGCTTCAGTCTTGCAGGAATAAAGGCACTCGATAAGACGCCTAACTTCCAGGCACCCTTTTCAAAAACTACAGTCTATATGTAAGGCGTTGATTTCACACACTCTAACAAGTCTGTATGTGCTTTTGACGTCTTAATTCTGTTACCTTTTGTATTTTTTTTAGACACCAAAAAGATGTTTTGAAAAGGCAGCTGACAAGTGCCATGCTGATTCGTTGACAAGTTTTGTGGATGCTTATCTAGGGGCAAGCCTGTAGCTGTGGGCACAGGATCTCGGTTTAATATGCTTTGGCACACAAGAGAGGTTGGTGTTTTATTTCACATTTTAGATGTCTTTTTGCGTTTTGACTTTTAAATGGTTAATCCAACAATAGAGGTGGTTAAATATACATCTTGAATACCGAAAATGATGTTGGTTTGCTGCTTGGTGTGGCGAGTCTGGTTTGCTGCATTTGTATAACATTGGTCTTATATAATATGCATTCAGGAAAATTGGAGATCGATAGTGATATTGCAATTCCGTTATTTATGGTTCTCTTGCGGGTATATGTGTCATTTTCTATACGGACTGACCTCTCATTCAAACAAATTATTGAATTCTTTGCCTTGGCCATGATGAGTTAGAATCATTTCCTGAATATTGATGGGGTTGGTGTGGCACAGATTGCGGATGGCATGTACCCGCATGCAACCCATCTTGCTGCTACGTATTTCAAATACTCTGAGCCACTCATATTTATACGCCTCTATCAACTATTTTGGTATTTTGATTATTAATATTATTGTTACTCTTCAATACTAACCCAATCTTTGCAACCAAAATCCGTCTACTTATCATGAAACCCTTTACCCCTCTTTTGCGGATAAATTGCAGGAAAATGGTTTCTGCAAATAGGGCTAAGGTATGGATTTTTCCTTTTTATTTATTTCTTTTAAATTTGATATTGTAAACGTGTGTTATTTTGTTGGTTGTAACTTTTGGGTGTTAGTTTGTTGTGCTTTTCGCTTTATTGTAGGCATTTGTCCGTCAAGACTTTGAACCACCACCCAAAAAGAAGAATGTTGCTGCTTGAAGGGCTTAAGCACAAACCCACAACAACTAGCACAAACTTTTGTTCCAGCCTTATTATCAAATGCTAATGTAACCTAAATAGGATTTGACAAAATCTATTTATGTAATCTAATTAGGATGCTATGTGGTGATAATGCAATCTGACTAGGACGTTACGTAATCTGTTTAATATAACGTTATTAGCATGTTATGTGCTTGCAGCTTCCATCTCATAAGTACTTATTAGTTATTACCAACGCGCAACGCGCGTTATTGAAAATACCTAGTTTAGATAATCTATGCTTTGCAATAGAATCATAGTGGATTGTTATGATGCCCCTTTTTTTTTATTTTATGTAAATTTATAATAAAAGGCATGAAATGACTAAAATGCCTACACGTGTATGTCACGTGACCAAACTTAACGAAGAAAACTAACCGAGTTAACCATAAAGGATATAACGTGCAAGATTTTAAAACATAAAGGACAAAATCAATCAATTTTAAAGTTAAAGGACATTCATTGCAATCGGGTATATACCTAAGGGACAAAACTTGTAATTCAGTCTTTTTTAAAACAGTAATTTAAATTTTATTGAAAATTAATGGATATTTATAGTTCTTATTATTTGACCCGATCCAAACCGGATTGTTGACCTAAAACTGAGTTGTAGGGAAAAAAATTAAGTCATATGATTTCGGCCCCTCTTGTTAAAAGTTCAAGATCCGCTAATGACATGTAGTCTAAAAGTAGAAACCATATTCGTAACACATGAAGTGTTTTCGGTATCGTTCCTCATAAGTCAACTTTTAAAAGAAACAATTAGAAAGAAAAAAAAAGTGAAGGGAAAAACAAATATTTTAAAAGCATAACATGCTTTACTCTCCACCAACAGACAATTAGTGTCTTGCCTCTTCCTTAAGCAAAAACACCACCCCTCCAAAATCTATACAAAAAATAAAACATTCCATCTCTATTATATCTACACATCCTTCCCCACGTTCACACTCGATATCATTAACAATCTATGTCACATAACCCTGTCCGACCATCAATTCCACTCAATCGGAGAATCAAACCTCCTCATCCTTCACCTTCTACTCACAAACTTCATCGCAAACTTGTCGTTCGTCGATCATCGAATAAACAATCGAAATTCATTAAGCGATGCAACTCCGAGCCTGCTTTGTTGATCCCCGGTGTCTCCATCGACAGTCCTGGTGTTGGAGACGATCATCAGTATATGACTCCACCAGCTGACAGTTGCTTGTTGTTTCAAAGTCGTGTTTTAACGAATATATTCTCGTCCTCTCCAGAGTTACCTCCTAATTCGCCTGATCAAGTTGAGGTAATCCCAGTCCCATACTCGGTTGTAATATTTTGTACATACTGGTCAAATGACCATTACCTGTCGGTTTTTGGGTATACCTGTCTGACTTTGTTTATTTATTTATTTATTTATTTATTCATCCCTACTTTATAGATCACCACCTTGATCATATTAATTTGATCAAAATATGTGTTACAAATTTAAAATGTTTGTGAAGTGTGATCAGAACGATTATTACTTTTGATCTATGTTGAAAATATGAAAATTAATATTGAATTTGATATGGATATTGATTGATGGATAAAACTCCATATTAGTTTAGTTATTGATGAATCGGATTTTATACACACGATGACACGAGACGAGCCTGTGTTGTTGTGTGTGATGGGAACGTCGTCGTTTCAGCGACAACGTATTTTATTATATAATAAATTTTTTTTTTGAATGGCTAATTTGCTAATTTCTCTTTCTCCTTATTTTTCACCTTACCCAGGATTTGAACCTGAGTCATTCCCCAAAGAGGCTTTGCCTCTTACCACTAGGCTATAACCCAAGTGGCTATTATATAATAATTATTAGTGGCTTTTATAAAAGACGTATAACTTCAACTATCACTATTTTTCGTATTACTTTTTGCCGACCAAAAAATGAGGGACTTTCGTCATCTCCATGATTTGTGAACAGTTAACCCCAAAGAAAACGACATTGCCACAACTAAGTTTTTTTTTTTTCTTCTGGTTTCTAGTAGTTTATGATAGGGGATGTTTGTGGTTCGGTTCGGCATGTCTCAACAAAAATTTTAGACTGCATTATTAACTACAGTTTAGAAAAGAAAAAAACGATTCGGCTTGTTTTCACGAATTTACGAGCCGGACTTAGACTGTTTAACGTTTTAAAAAAATATATATGATTTTTTTTTCACGAATTTACGAATGTAACCTATAATCTATAATAACTTATAATAAAAGAATTGAACTTTGATGATGTGGCATTCAATGGAGGCCTTAACCTCTCCATGAATGTACCACGTGGCATCATGTAGGATTTTTTAATTTTTGAGTTTTTTTAATAAATCTATATATATTATAATTATTTTAGGAAAAGATAAGAATTTAAAAACAAAATTAAATTTTCTCTCTAATGTTTCCTCCCATAATTTTAAACGTTAATATCTTTTATATACGAGATTTTTTAAAGAAAAAAATTACACCAAATTAACGAGTGTTTTATTATCTTTCCAACGAGTACCATAGTGCTATATAAAAAACAGAGAAAAAAAAAACTATTTTTGTGGGGTTTTGTTTTCAAATATATTTTACTCTACTAATAAATCACAACGATAAACATAACTTCATAGGCAATGATTATGGCAGAAATTTGTTTAAAATAATAATAATAATATTATTATTATTATTATTATTATTATTATTATTCATTAATCATGTATTGGCAAATCATTAATGATGTTGTCATATTAGATATTTTATTATGTTATATTAGATATTTCAACCCCGGGACACTCCGGGATAAAAACTAGTATCTATATATACAAATCATAACAATTCTAAAAAATGAAATAAATTTAAATATTTCATGTTAAATGGTCGGTTTCAAGTTCCAAACTATAAATCATTAAACAGTTAAGACTTATCTGAAATTGTATTGTATATATTTCAAACAATCAAACCACCCGAACTAATCTACTTGCTTCGATTGGTCAGTTTTCGTGGTTTATGGACATCCATAGCAATCAAAGATCAGAGATTTGCTCTTATACCTTGTAATTTATGAAAGATCATAATTCATTGATTAACTTTGTCATATCGACACAAGACCTCTATGAGAACCAACTTGACTACACGTGGCAATTAGATGAAAATAAGTTATAATTTTAGCATACTAAAGTAATAAACCATTGTATGAACAAGCAAACCCGATCATGGTCTTTCACTATTAGCATTTGTTTAATTTACATGTTTCTAGCATTTGTTTACATGTTTATAGTATCGCAGGGCTACAACAAGGAAGCAAAAGTCGCGATCAAGGTAACAGTAGAGGGAAGTGTTGGACCAATCCGAGCTTTGGTAAAGTTGGGTTCGAGTGTTGACGAGACAATAAAGCTTGTAATGAAAAAATACAACGCGGAAAAGAGGTCCCCTCGACTTGATAAAGATGACATGAGTTCCTTTGAGTTACACGCTCAAATTTCAGTCTTCAATGTAAGTCTACTCTATCATACTCAAATTCGCGCGCATAGTGGAAAATTTGTTTTTTTTTTCTTTTTTACGATATTTGGAAAACGTTACTACTAAAATGAAAAAAAATGAAAAACGTTACTACTGAAATTAATTTCTAGATCCGCCAATGCTAATACATGTTTATGCATGCTCCAAGGTACAACTATTATGTACAAGTAAAATAACCATTTACTTATTTAGACCACCTGTAATGGTCCATGAAAGGGGCGTGAAAGGTGAAAATTGGCGCCCCATTCACCCAGGAACACCGCCCCCCCTCATGTTAAAGGGGCGCTAAAGCCTCTTACGCGAAATATTTCGCGGGGCTTGATTCTTCTTTCAGCCAATCACCCTATGCTGCTTCATTTTTGTTTTTTTTCTTTTTTAATTCAAATATTATACTATTATATATTCACTCCATTTCACCCACCATTACACCTCTTGCCTATTTCAAGCCCCCTTTCACCCACCAAGTGGCCCCACATTGCCAAGTGTCAATAAATGCCCCTTTTACCCACCAAATTTCACTCACTATTACACATGGTCTTATATATTTTAATGATTTGTGTTCTGAATGTATTTCTTTTAACATAGCTTTGGATAAATCAATGTGATTGGAGAGATTGGGAGTAGAAGTTTCTATATGCGTAAGAGTGTCAACAACAATGGAGACATGTGTTCTAACTCTTCCATTGGTTCCATGATTGTTGTGGCTGAGGCAAACGATGTTCCATATACATGTTCGAATATTTTCTTTATAGGTTTTATACATGAAGGATTAAAAAAAACTGATAAAAAGAACGCGTAGATTCGGAGGTTCTTGGGTTGTTTTGGTGCGTGATTTTGAAGGCGTACATTACACAATCATCTCGAAGACAGTTATATGTACATACGAGTATATAAACTTTTTATACGTATAGTTGATGAGTACTTTACACAAATGTAAAATGAGTCATGGTTGTTAAAGGTAATTGTTTATACTATGTTAATAAACACAAACACGTACATTTTCTACTAGAATCTCACCACATCATTTGTCCTAAACTAAAATATCATAAAACATTTTTGGGCAATGAAAGCAATGATTTATCATATATCGTATTTTAGTGTAATTGAACTGTGTTTGATGTTACAATATGTGCGACAGTTTTAAACACTCGTGCTAACATTGGACCTAGAATGTGCTCATTGTTGAGTCAAAGAAGGGTACCCACCTGGCCACCTCTTTAACGGAATACAAGCTATGATTAACTATTAAAATCACCATGTGTAATGTCTTGATGCCTACAAACTGAGGAAAGAAGAGAGGTGTTCTCTTAAATTGGGAACTCACTTACTGACCATCATTATGGGCCCCTAACCTGATGAGCCAAGCCCGGTTACAAATTACCTTCACAAAACCCTGACCTAGTAAATATAGCATAAGCTATATTGCCCTAGGTCTTGCTATTGAGTTAGTAGTAATAATAATAATAATATCATAAATACGAAAAGTAATATAATAAATTAAGGTCATAGCTTGGGTTTAGTACTCTACCTCTTCACGAGGTTAGTAAAATCCAATACTATATATGTGTTCTAATATTTAAGTTTTTATAATGACAACTTATCTTTAGTCCATTATGGTTTTGTGTATTGTACTCTTTATAATACAAACTAGGTGTATTATAGACGCGCGTTGCGCGTTTTTCGTATATGTTTTAAAAAAATAACCAATGTTTCAAACCGGTTTCGAACCTGAGACCTCAAACCACACAAATGCACCACAAACCACTCCACCACCAAGCCATTTTTTTTTGAAAAAAATAAAATAACAACAAAAAAAATTATTATAGAATCATATGTATTTATAAATAAATAAGTGTTGGGAAAAAAATAAAAATGTCATGTTCGAAATGAGTTTCGAACCCAACAAAAAAGACACATATACCAGAAACCACTCCACCACTACCTCATTTTGTTAATTTTTATTGAATCATATGTATTTATATATAAATAAGTGTTGTAAAAAAAAAGACTCAAATAGGTTTTGAACCCAAGACCTCAAAGAACACATAAGCACCACAAACCACTCCACCACTAACCCATTTTGTTACTTCTAATTGAACTATATTTATTTAAGATAACAAAATGAATAAAATAATAATAAAAACACTATCAAATAAGGTTGTCTATTAATATAGTATAATATAATGATGTGTTTAAATAATGTGATTCTTGGTTTCATCATAATATATGTTATTCTATTGTCATAGGAAATTCGAAGCTGTTACATTTGACAAATAAAAGGATTGACCATGGCCTTAATTCTTTTTTGGATATGGATTTAAAATTCACTATTCAATTAGATGGATTCTTGTGATTTTTACTTTAGTTATATTTAGTTACTAGATTATACCCCGGGAACGTCCCCGGGTTAAAAAATCGAATATGACATATTAATTTTACATATGTCATAGAATGATGCGGTTTACAGTTACATGCATGAAAGCTTTGGGTAGCAGCTAACCTAAAATAATTAAAAATATATCTTCAATGTTAATGTCTAACCTTAAACAATGTATAACTTTAATATTAATATTAACCTAAAACAATGTATAACTCCAATGCTAACGCATGATGAAAATAGAATTCATATTTACTGATTTGAACATAATTAGTGACTTGCCTATACATGATTAATGATTTACCTGAACACTTTGTGTTTTTTTTCCTGTAGGAACAAAACCCAACAAAAAATATTCGTTTTTTCTCTCCGTTTTTTTATATAGCACTATGGTACTCGTTGGAAAGATAATAAAACGCTCGTTAATTTGGTGTAATTTTTTTCTTTAAAAAAATCTCGTATATAAAAGATATTAACGTTTAAAAATTATGAGAGGAAACATAAGAGAGAAAAAATCTAATTTTGTTTTAAATTATTTTTTTCCTAAAATATCTCAATACCACATGGGATGACACATGGCACACTCAAGGAGGAGAATGACTCTTTGAGTGACATGTCATTAAAATGGCTTTGGTTTATTATATGTATAGATATGTGCTAAAAGAATTTCATAATTACTAGTAGGTACATTCGCGCTACGCAATGGACCAACGCCTTTTGTTACATTGTAGCTAGTTTGATTGTCTTTAAAAATCTAAACGTAGAATTAACAACGATATATTCGGAAAGCATGAAAAGCTACATTCTGTCATTCATTACGCGGAAGGAATTCGGTCGGTGTCATTTGGTTTGAACGGTAGCGGAACTCAGTATAGCAACCAAACCGAAAACCAAATACGAATCAAGACACTTATAGCAATTGAAAGATGAATACAAAAAATAAATTTATAATATGGCCAAAACAATGCCAACGCACGTTCCGGTTCGACACGACCAACATAATAAAAGCAAAACTGCCACAATGCACAGACATAACATAATCATTTTATTAATTAGAAATAAAACAAATATAATATTTATTATAAGAAATAAATTATAAACCATATTTCTTTTTTTTTGAACGGCCAACGAAATTCCTCAAGAACTCCTTTCGGAGTCCCTAGTCAGTCAAATCAGGACCTCTTCCACCCAGCATAGCCAGACATGTAAGGGAGTTCCCGGTTTCACCAAGTTCACCAGTTCCGGGAAAAACCCAACTATCCACCGGCCTGAAAGCAGAACAATGGAATAATCGGTAAAACCTGGCACTCTCAAGAATCGCACTCATGACCTTTCAACCATGGGTCTTCTATCATTGAGCCTCAATACCATTCCACCATAAGGTAGTTGGTATAAACCGTATTTCTTAATTGTCTAAAATAATACGTAACCTTCTAATTTAATGTTTTCTTAAATGCACATTAATGCAAATTATAGTGACCCAAAATAATTTTAGTTGGAGGTTGTTTTAACTTGTACCAAATGCCAGTGGTAATGAATGGCATTAATAGTCTCGTCAGCCATGTCACCACCCCTTCAACCACGCCAGTGGTAATCTCCAAGCCCAATCCACAACATCCTATTCACGTTGTAACATGGGGTGGTGTTGGTGACAAGGAGAGGTTTCACCCATTCTTTCCACGCCACCACACCGTGAAGTTTTAGGGGGTGGCGGCGCAGCTTGTTGCCCGCCTACCAGTTATTCTTATGTAATTTGCCCCTTTTTATTGAAATGAAAGATGACATCTCAAAGTAGAGATCAACTAACATTTATCGCATTATATGTGTGTTTAGAAACACTTTGCCAATCACGCACATGTACACTACGTATAATTCTTGTATATGAAAATTACAATGTAAATCAATCGTCTACCCTCTCGCTACTTCATCCGAAATTAAACCAAAACCGAATCATAACTAGGCTTTATAACCAATTAGCCGTAACCGAAGTACGGTTATAGCTATAGACTATGGTTAAAGATAAATCATTACTAACGTTAACAGTTATGACAACAGTTTAAGGCTATGACAACAGTTAAGGCTATAAACCGAACCGTAGCAAACCAAATCGCAATTTACACGCCTAAGTTGTTTCAAAATGACTTCGGGTGCGTCGGTTTGGTGTTCCATCCTGACCCGACCCGAATACAAAACACACCGTTTTAAGTTTTAACATAATCTTGTGTTTGTAGTTTGCAACAATGGCGCGCAATTCCATCAGCTGTTCTTCATATCTACACCGACCTCACTCTTCTTCTTTCAGGTCATACCTCTCCCTTCAACACTTAATATTAATATTTTCAATTTAACTAATTAAAAAAAAAACAGATTTCAGTTAACAGTATCTCGTGTTGTTTAATTGACAGTTGCGAGGACAAGGTTTTTGTCGGATTAAAGCTTTAATCTCCTAGTCAGATATATTTATTATTAATAATAATAATTACTTCCTTATATTTTCATTCTTTTGTTCTGCTTAGACTCGTTTTCTAATCGTTTTTTTTTTTAATTTTCAAACAGATTGTTATGGAATTGCTAGACCTAATTTGAGTGTTGAGTTGTTTAAGAAGATACATAAAAGTATTGAGCCCAGGTATGTTGTTTATAATAACAAATTGAAATAGAACAATTAAAGAAATGAAGAATCCAGTTATTCGTGTATAGGGTAGGATCAAATACAAACTGTGAGAACCGAAGTGCAGATAACTAGGGAGGAGCCTAAATTGCCGAAAATTGGATACCGGTACCGAAAATGCTCAGTATGGTACCATAAGGTACCAGTATTTGAAGATAGAATCCGTAAAATACTAGTATTGTACCAAACTGGTACTGAAAACGTTAAAAAGTCGGCACCGAAAATGATTCGGTAGGGAAATTCAGTACCAGTACCGGACACCATTTGCTCATCTTTAGTGATAACAAATAACTGAGTGCTATTAAAATAGAAGCATGTGATACCACTGAGTTATTTGTTGCTGTTAGCACTAGCACTGGGTTATTTATAAGTAGCACTTTGGTTTTTCACCATAGTTATCAAAGGTGTTTGGCGCACTCAAGGTGCTTAGGCCTCACCTGGGCCCTAGCGTAAGGCGCAAAAAAACCCGAGGGCCCGAGATAAGAAAAGCGAACAAAGAAAAATATATTATGTATTAGAAAAATAATAATATTCTTCAAAAAAATATGCAAAAGCTTTTATATACAATTAATATCATCTAAATAGTATCAAAAGTTATAAAATATTAGTGTATTAAAGTAGTTTCCTTAGATAGAAGTTAAAATTTGGCAGAATCTAGCGATAATTTAAAGAATTTGGCTGGAAACTCTCCAGAATTTGAGAATCTCATTGTAATCTGCACCTAAACCATCACCTGGAGAATTAAAGCGCAATTTTCTCGACTTAAAGCGCAATTGCCTCGCTTGCCTAAAAAATGGGCCTAGGCGCAAGAGGCGATGACTTTTAACAACTATGGTTTTCACAATTTTTGTAGAAAACATAGTTTGTACCGGAACCATGCCTTGTAGTATGATATTGAATTTGTGTGGGTATTGTGTGGCATTAAAACCTAATTTTGGACTGTATTGGCTCCAGATATTGAGGTTGACCTTGGACTAGCATGTCAATAAGTGATTTTTTTAATAAAAGGATCAAAAATATAAAAATGGTGATTTATATGTGAAGTATTTGTTTTAACAAGAATTAAAGTTTTGATTTCTTGAGTATGATTGATAGAGTTCATCTTCATGACCGAATTCCGATTACGTGTCAGGAATGTGTTTATATTATGATCATTCATACTTGTGGTATCGTTATGCAAATTAGTATTATGTATGAAAATTTGTCTGCAACTGTGACCTACACCTACCTAAATTTGTATATTCAGGACTGACATTAAGCCAGCACGAGGGCGTATTACAATGATGCCAATAGGGACACCAAGAGTACCTTATAGGGTTCCTTAATGGCCCTGGTGGTGATGGAGTTCTAGACTTCTTTCTCATCATAGTCGCTTTGGAGGATATTATTATTATATTTTTTTTTAAATTTGTTATGTACCTTTTGAAGCTTACTCCAAGCATGGCCATTTATGACACAATGCAAGCTTGTAAAGTCCAATTGGCACCCACTGTGTGGGTTATGCGTATAAATCTGGCTGGCTTTCTTCTTGCAGCTGGAGAAAAGTAAATTCTGTTTTCATTTTCAAGAACATAGATGGTTGTGCTGTACAGTGACGACCTATATATCGTTCGGCGCTGTGGTCGCTTATTTATGTTTTTAACTATCTTGATATTTTTAAAGGGACAACGATTTGGAATGCCTCTTTCAAGAATTGCTTTAGAGTCACCAGCTGGAGCTGCCCGTGGTCAGGTTGGAACATATCATCGTTTTAAGAAAGTTTTAACAGTTAATACATGTAACTTATGTCCAACTTTGTAATTTCCATACCAATGATTTGTACAGGCTGATGATATTCAAAATGAGGCGAACGAGCTTTTAAGAACTAGAGATTACCTTTTCAAGAGTTGGCTCAAAAGACGGGTCAACCTGTGGAGCAGGTATGCCATAGTCCAAAGAATTCTTTTTTTTTTAAAAAAAAAAAACATTTGAATTGTGGGTATATCATATATGGAAATACGTCTTGAAACTGATTGTGATGCCGAATAATCAGGATATGAGTATCACCGTAATCAAACGCGTGTTATTGGATTAGTGTTTGGAGTCTTTTTGAAGTTTGAAATTATGGTAACATTTTACTGATCATAATCAGGATAAAAAAAATTACTTTATTCAAACACTAAAACTAATTAATTGGTCACAATAATCAGATACTTAGTTTCATGTTTCACATCCAAAGCTCCCCGTGTATAAGGTATTTCATATATCTTTGGCTTGACCCTTATTTCATTAACCATAATGTGTAGGTTTACAAGGATTTAAGCCGGACTAAACGTTTCAATGCTCAGAAGCTTTGGATTATGGACTCATTGACCGAATCGTTAGACCTCCCCGTATAAAAGCTGATGCACCACGGAAAGAAGCAGGTACAGGTCTTGGTTGATAATATACTTATCGATGTTTTATTATATGTCAACAGGAAAAGTATTATGAAACTGTCAACAACTTTATTTGAGCATAAAATAGATATCAAGTTCCTTTGTTACATGTTTAGTAATTCAAATAACTGAATTAACGGTAAAAAATTACAGAAAAAGGAACATCACTTAGTGCCAAATGTTGAATCCCTTTATCATCTGAAAATATTCCAACATCCCTGCATATAACTTACAGTAGTTGCAGACGGTAGGGCAAAAGACAAGTTTATAACCGTCATCAGCTTTCTCGATTTTAAACCAGTTATCAATTGTTTCTCTTCCCGGGTTTCCTTCTACACCACCCACCATTACAAAATATTGTTTCACAGCTTCATCGTATTTCAGCTTCCATATACTTGACTCGTTACAACTAGTTCGAACCCAAGAATTTGATGTTAACATCGGTGGAAAGGCGGATTACGCCTTTCTTGGGTTGACTGGGGAGAAAGTCAACGGGAGCCGTTTTTTGTGGGTTGGGAGTTGGGTAACTCCAAGTGGGCAAGTTTTGTTTGGACTGGTTGGCCCCAGTGCAGTTCCGCCACCACTGCCGCCTTTAGCCGCTGCATAATGTAGTAGCTGATCCCTGACTGGAGGGTTTTCCCGGTGTCATCAAGCACGGAATCCGGAGCAGAATTGGCTGACAAAACAGAGAGGATGAGTGAAAAGGTGAGCAAGATTGATGTCCTCATTTGAAATAGTATGGGAACTATTACATGAAAAGTTGCTATTTATAGATGGCAAATAACTTATTTATTATAAAATTATTATCTATATATCTTGTTTGAAAGTCAAAACGGTCAACTGATCAAAGCCACTTTATTATCTGCCAGCAAGATTTGGAGTTTGATGAGAAACGTGTGGATCTTGTTCAGGCTGCTTCCGCATTTCAAAACATGGCTAACATTAAACACAGATTAACAGTGGCGAAGCTCGAGCGGAAATGGGGGGGGGGGGTCGGAAGTCACCGGTTATGGGGGGTCGAAACCGTATATACAAAAAAAAATCTATACGGATACTATATAATCGGAATCTCTGAGCGAATATTTCGGGGGGTCGGGCGCCCCTCCCCGCCCCTATAAAGCTACGCCCTTACAGATTAATGACAACTTTGTTCGTTACATATGTAACGACATCCAGAACAAATCAAATTAGGTTAGAAGTTGACAGACAAAGGATCATCACCGATTACCAAATGCTTTACTCTATTATTGTCCATGGTTGTTCCAATATCCCTATGCATAACCTTACAGTAGCTGCAGACACACATGCATAAAACAAATATATAGGCGTCGTAGTTTTGTCAACCTTAAACCACTTATCCAATGCTTCCGGTTCCAGATCTCCTTCAAATACCTCCCACCATCAACATATTGTTTCATAGATTTAGCATATTTCAACTGCCACGCATTTGACTCGTGGCAAATGGTGGAACCTGTGAACTTTATGTTAACGTCCATAGAAGGACGGATCACGCCTTTTTAGAGTTTAATGGATTATGGACTCAAAACCGAGTAGTTTACACCTCCCCGTATAAAAGCTGATGCACCACAGAAAGAAGCAGGTACATGTCTTGGTTAACATACCTGTCATTCTATTTGTACCCATTTCCAAACTTTTTATAATTTGTCTACAGGAAAAGTATTATGAAACTGTCAACATCTTTATTTGAGCATACATCAAGTTTCTTTGTTACATATTTAGTAAAACAAATAAATGAATTAACTGTAAAAGATTACTGATAAAATGGTTTTAACTTATCCCAACAATACACAAATAGGCAAGTATACTTATCGTATAATTGTATATAAGATAGAGTGGTATTTTGTAAAAGCAAACTTAATAAACATAAAAATAAAGATATATAGGGGTGACAATCAAACAAAGATATCATGATATCCTTTGATGCAATAAGTAATACATTTTGTTTGATAAACAAACAGATATTTATTCAAACATAGATAAAGCAACAACGTTATTAGTTACATATTTATTCGAGCATTATAGAACAGCAGACGAATCAACCAAATTTAGAGTTAGAAGCCGAAAGACAAAGGTTTACCACCTAGTACCAAACGAGACACTCCATTATTGTCTATAGCTGCACCAATATCCCCGCACCTAGTCTTACAGTAGCTGCAGACACTCGGGCAGAAAACGAGTTTTATAATGGCCATCCGCAGCTTTCTCAAACTTAAACCAGTTATCCAGTGTTTCGGGTCCAGGGTTCCCTTCAACACCTCCCATCATGACTACATATTGTTTCATAGCTTTATCGTATTTTAACCTCCATACATTTGACTCATGGCAAATGTTGGTCTCCGAGAACTTTATGTTGACGTCTGTGGAAAGACGGATCACACCTTTTTTAGGATTGACTGGAATGATAGTTAACGAGTGAAGCGCGTCATCTATTTGGCTTGTAAAAGAAACACCAACTGGACAAGTCTTGTTGCTCAAAGCAGCTGGAAAGATGAAGCCATATATCACATCACCAACTTGTTCGAACATTTTCATCATAGGGTAGTATTCGACCCCTGTGCGAACACTTTTGCCGTAGGAAGTGAGCACAGGATCGGTGTTGAATTCGCCTTGAAGAAGCATAGGATGAATACGAATGAGAAGAAGATGAGTGTTTTCATTTTGAATGATGTGGATTGTGTGTGTGTTATGGAGGTTTTTATAGAAGGATGGGAGCTTTAGATTTAAAAACAAGGTGAGCATGAATGTTTGTTGGTTTAGAATGTTGGTAGTTTTAGAAGGAAAAATAAACAGGTTAACTTGGATGTAGATTTTGACTCTTAGTGGATTAGTGAGTCAAGCATTGACTAAATACTTTGGCAGTGATCTCAAATACAACCATGAACCTAGCTAGGTTGCCTAACCTTGAACCTGGTATCTAGTTGGCTGGGAAAACAGACCAGAATTGCATACTTCCCTAAGTTCATTGTATGCTATCAACATCTACATCTGGTCATGTTAATGAATCAGCTAGCATCTATAAAATTAACGCATTTTTACACTTCAGTAATATTGTTGTTAATGAATCAACATCAAAGAACAACAATTAAAGCAAAAAACAATCAAAGAATCGGCATCAAAGAACAACAATTAAAATGGACTATTAAATCAAACCATCCTGCTTAGTTGTTCTGTGGTCTGTTGGTTCGTTCAATGCGATGATTGTAAGATGTTTTGTTTCTGAATCGATGCGTCGGATGTTCTGTTCGATGATTGTGATTCTGATTGATGATCTGCTCCTTCCATTGAGAATTGGGAATAGGGTTGGTTCAGTACTCAATCTAATATTGTTGCCGCCTAATCCCCCCCCCCCCCCCCCTCTTAACGGGAGCCCAATTATAATGTTAAGTTTTTAGTAATTTAAATATTTTAACATTTACAAAATTATGAAATTTTTTTAATTAATTCAATATAAAATAATATTTATAATTAAAAATGAATTAATTCTTAAATAAAAAATGAGATCGAGCTTGAAAAACTACACATGAGCTGAGATGAATTAATTCTTAAATAAAACCAAGTGTCAGCGTCTCCCACTACTCAATCCTTGTTGTTTTGTTTAGTCGGACAAAGATAGAGTGGTATTTTGTAAAAGCAAACTTAATAAACATAAAATTAAATAAAGATATATAGGGGTGACAATCAAAACAAAAAAGATATGATGATATCCTTTGATTAAAGAAGTAAGATTTAATTTGTTTGATAACCAAACAGATATTTATTCAAACAAACATAGATAAAGCAACAACGTTACATATTTATTTGAGCATCGGTAGAACAACAGACGGATCAATTACATTTAGAGTTAGAAGAATTCGAAAGACACAGGTTCACCACCGAGTACCAAACGCCTCACTCCATTATTGTCTCTAGCTGTTCCAATATCCCCGCACATAGTCTTACAGTAGCTGCAGACACTCGGGCAGAAAAACGAGCTTATAATTGCCATCCGCAGCTTTCTCAAACTTAAACCAGTTATTCAGTGTTTCGGGTCCAGGGTTCCCTTCAACACCTCCCATCATGACAACATACTGTTTCATAGTTTTATCGTATTTTAACCTCCATACATTTGACTCATGACAAGTGTTGGGCTTCGAGAACTTTATGTTGACGTCTGTGGAAAGACGGATCACGCCATTTTTTAGGATTCACTGGAGTGATAGTAAACGGGGCGTCAATGTTATGCGCTTATGCCTTGTTACAGCAACTCCAACTGGACAAGTCTTGTTGCTCAATGCAGCTGGCCGGACGAAGACAATCCTATTAGAACCAACTTTGTCTAACAAACTTAGGTTAGGGTTGCATTCAACTCCTGTGCGAACGATTTTTCCGAAGAAAGTGATCACAGGATCGGGTGTTGAATTTGCCTTGAAGAAGCATAGGATGAATACAAATGAGAAGAAGATGAGTGTTTTCATTTTTGAATAAGATGAATGATGTGGATTGTGTGTGTTACGGACCTTTTTATAGAAGGATGGGAGCTTTAGATTTAAAAAACAAGGTGAGCATGAATGTTTGTTGGTTTAGAATGTTGGTAGTTTTAGAAGGAAAAATAAACCGGTTAATTTTGGATGTAGGTTTTGACTCCTAGTGAATTAGTGAGTCAAGCAATTTGAATATTGTTGATTAAATAATTTAACACTCTTTATTATCAAATTTTGTTATTAAAATAAACAGGTTTATAGATGGTGAGGAACTTTAGATTTAGAAACCTGTGAGCATTTAGATTTAGAAACCTGGTCAGCATGAATGTTGTTGGTTTGGAGTTTTGGTATTTTAGAAGCAAAATAAACAGGTTAATTTTGAATGTAGGTTTTGACTCCTAGTGGATTAGTTAGTCAAGCATTGATTAAATAATTTAGTCACTTTGTTTAAGACTCAACCTTGGGCTCAGGCTCGATAAGGCTTGCCTCGTTTCGAGCTTTTTATCGAGCCAATCTGGAGTAGCTCGCGAGCGGCTCGGCTCGTTTCTATCCCTAGTTATCATCAACATTCACCTTATTACATTTTATGTTGCAAACTTTATATTTCTTTACACGATTCTAGGTTGTTGATCTTCTTACTTAAATGAACAAGCGTTTTACCAAGTCAAACTTGTAGTTGCTCATGTCTAGATTGTGTCTTGGTCCTAGACATCATTTAAAATTAAAACTTGTAACCATGAGAAGCTATTACAACTAAGGATACAACTAAATTAACACATTTCAAATAAGAAAAGTAATAAAAGTTTTTTCTGGTCTTCATGATACCGGAGAAGATGGGTGATATTTTCTCAAAGATTCATAGGTATGCCATGTCAAAAAATATGTCTTTCCAAGTAACGGTTTCAAGATATGGGACCTCGAAGATCACAGTTACTGGTTGTAGGCAAAGAAAAAAGTAATTGATGTACGCTAATGAACTATAAATGTGAACAATTCTATTACGACCCAACAGCTAAATTTTCTCGTTCCGCTACTTAAGGTGTTGAAGATATGACTAGTGGGTTTCAAAGTGGAAAGGATAACAAGAACACATGGGATGATCTAACGAAGACTAGACTAACAGGTTTTAGTTTGCTTTGATGTTTGGTTGGGTTTTGCATAGATAGTATAGCAACTGCATGTTTGCACATATGACACAGTGGCAACTGGCATGTTTTGATTTGGGTCATCTATAAGCATAGGAGTTTAGGCCAGTATAAGGGTATTAACTCATGGGTAAGTTTTAGTCATTGTTTTTTATTTGCTTTCTCACTAATATAATTGTCTGGTTTTACCCATAATAAAAAATCTAGACCTTAACTGAATAGATCATGACATGTGTTATTATGTCACATCTTGCCCTGTTAACTTAGCCAATTCTGGCCATGTTTGTTTTTTAATTATAGTGATAGTTTCTGTGCTCATTCTTTGTGTTATAATAAAAGCATGAATTAAATTAAATCGAAATTAGATTAAGAACAATGATTGGGAAATGATATGTGTGTGCTTTAGCTTTGGTTAAGGGTGGTGGCTTTAAAGCCCCATCTGGTTACATGGCGCTTTAAAACCTCTAGGGCCTTTATTCCACACCCCCTGGCCTTAGAGTGGGTGGGCTTCCGGTAAGGAATAAGGATACTTGGCAGGCGGCACCCTTTATGACCAATACGGAGATGTATGAACCTAGTCATTCTCCTTAATCCTAATCTGATGGTCTCTGATATCATAGTGTGAGTTTAGCTTCAGGAATGTAGAATAAAGTTGACAACTCAAAATATAATTGCTTTATGGTCGAGACCATCTGTTTTTAAGATGCGTAATGCCTAATAAACTGTAGATGAACCCTTGCTAATTTTCCCCAAATGAATGTAAACAAAATATTGCCTTTATGTCTACTATTCCTGTGAATTTGGAACATAATTCAAACACCGCTTTCAGGTGCTCTCGTATTTCATTTGGCAAGAAGCGAATTTCAAAATATATCAGCATAAGAGTAGTTCTGCTGATGCATTATTAAAACAGATTATGACTCTGATTAGGTTCAGGACTCTATTCAAATGATAATAAGGATTCAGAAGCTCCGATTTACAATGGTTTGGTTGCAAACTGAGTGCCACTGGATTAGTTGCTACCTGGGGCGTTTACAAGGGACTAAAACTCTAGTGTTAAGAAAAAACACCTTTTTACTTTTTTCAATTCCCTCCTTTTTATCACCACATTATGGTTCCTTAAGAGTTGGGTTGGGTCCTCATTTGGTAAGTTTTGAGTGTTTGATAATTCTGGTAAGATTTGAGGTTGTCGTAGCAGATTCTCATCGTAATTCATTTGTTGATGACTGGAAGCAGATGTGAGATAGGATGGGTTTTTGGAATAATGGGTTCGGCTGGAGTCATATGGGGGAGATGGGTAGGTTTGGAATCTTTATGCATTCAGATTTGGGTTTGTTACAAACTGTGCAGAACTGCACATGTTGCTGGGGTGATATGGTAGAAGCATGTTTTTGGTTAGGTAATAAGGTTATAAATTTCTTTCTGTGTACAAGATGTTTGTACAACCCTTGGGGTCTTGGGAGAGGGATGGAATTAGCAGGTAATTGCTTTGATGATTTTATTTTTATGGTTGTTAATTCTGCTTTTTTAGTCCCTAGTCACTTACAGTTATAGACTTCTCATGTTTTTGGGTCTTGGGATTTTGTCGGGAATTTTTGGATCAGATTTTTTTCGAAATTTATATAAATATGGGCATCATCATTACACAACTTTAAAGCATTTCAACATGTAGACAGTTTGGATTTCAGATATCCATGAAACCCTGACAAGTTTTCTTGATTTTACCAAGCCTCTATGTAAAAACAAAAAATATGCATAGATGATTAATAATTAGATGATCTTACTAGTCGTGACGTTTGCTTCTTTTTTTCTCCCTTTTCCTCTTCTTATCTATAGACTTGTCTCTCGATTTGTGCTTACTGCAACGATGCTTGCTTCTTTTGGCCCTTTTCTCTCTTTCTCACAAGACTCCTCGTCTGAAGATGAACTTGACTTTGCCTTGAGATTACGAGGCTTTTCAGGACCAAGTATAGCACGCTTGTTATCACAACTTTCTCTATACCCTGTGTCGTCAGGGCTTTCAAGATTTGTCTTCCCTTTAGAATCAGGGAGGTATGGGCCTGTCTCATCCATCCTGGACCCAACGGTGCCCCTACCTCGTTTGGACCTGCCATAGTCAAACAAAACAAGTTAGACTGGTCAACATGTGGATACAAACACACACACACACATAAGTGCAAACCACAAGAGATGATACCTTGAGTGCAAAAATTCCTCAATTTCATCATCCTTAAGTTCACCTTCGATCACACTTTTGCTTGATGAGCACACAGAAGTATTTTTCCTTTCATAATCCTCAAACCGTGTACTTGTACTCCTTTTGGAGTCACTAACCCCATTATATGTATCTCGTTTCTCATATTTTTTTAGCCTGTTATCCATTTCTTTCTCCTTTTCACGTGCTCGCCACATCTCATTTACTTCCACAGCTCGATTAGCTGAAAAGAATCATTTAAATTCAGCCAACAAATAAATGCACAAATGTAATATTTGTCAAATATTTCATTCAAGTTAAGCTTTTGTAACGCAAAAAAAAAAAAAAAGACAAAGGCATGCTAGAAAAGGAGAGATCATAGCTCTGCTAGCTGCCTTAAAACTTCAGCCTCACATAGTAATTTACAATATAGCTATAATCCATCAAACAAAACACAAACCCATTTGACATCTTTATTCATAAAGAAATAAACAAAGTAAGCCAACCAATATAGCAAGTGATGTGTAGCAAAATAACTTACCTTGTTGCACACCAAGAACAGTTGCAGTAAGGAATCGTGAATTTGGCCTACCCCTTACGTTAGGACGGAGATATGCTTCTATTCCCTCTCTTGCAGCTTGCCGCCTCAATTCTGCTGCCTCTTTCATCAGAATTGCAGCAATTCTATTTTCCGTCTCCAAATCCATCTCTGATCATGTATAATATATCAAGAAGCATACATTTATCAGCAAAAATATCAACTAAATATGCAATGTAGCATAACAAAACCAAACAGGCACAGGCAATCAGGGATATACGTAATTACGTATGCATCATAAGAACTAAAAGTTTATCTATCTACTTATTTAGTCAGTCACCCATGTAAAAGAGGCATCGCGTGCATAGCGAAAAAGAGCCAAGCATATACATTTAACTTTTAGGTCTATCAGGAGTCGGGACAGATGGATAACAATGATTAGTCTCTAAGTCTAAAGATTTGCTGAAATTATTCAACTTAATATGCAACGTAGCATAATAAAACCAGACTATCACAGGCAATCAGGGATATGTGTATGCAACATAAGAACTAACAGTTTATATATCTAATCGGTCTCCCAAGAAAAAGAGGCATTCTAAGCATAACAAAAACGAGCCAAGCATATAAATTTAACTAGTAGGTCTCTACTAGGACAGATGGATAACGATGATTTGTCTCTAAAATAAGCACCGCGGTCAGATTTAGAATGCAATTGCACTCAAAGCGAAGACCATATTCATCTTGCGACAAAACACCTCCTCGTGTGCTTCTTGTCATTGTAGATACAATACAATCACCAAAATTGCGTTTGACCGATCAAATAATTATCAATTGGAGATAAACAAATCAAACAGAAATACAGATACTTTTCAATCAAAAGCAAGTAAGCAACCACCAGTAAAACTATAATGTTGGTGTCCAATTCATAATATTACGTACCAATATTAACCTATCCGGTAAATCATCGATTATAGTAGATAAAAAAACAACAGGATTTCGAACCTATTATTGTATCCAAAGTAAACATTAAACAGAATAATTATGAAGAATTCAAACTTTCTATTCACAGATAGTTCCATTAGCCCTAAAAATTCAAGGTTAAACAAAAGTAAAATTGATAACTAAAATCACTAAGTTTTAGGATTAACTAAAATCATAAATCACAATTCATAATATATTTATAGAGTTGAAAACAAAATTTGAAAAAAAGTTTACCTAAAAAATATATTCTCCTGTAATGGTTTGCTGCTTGGAATCGAGATGGAGACGTGTTATCGAGATGAAGGATGAGTGCGTCTGATCGTCGTCTGCGATTGATCTGGGTAGACAACGTCAACAAGTAAACCCTAGGTTCGGGTAATTTGCATATTAAATTAAAAAAAAAACACACAAACACAAAAAAAAAAAAAAAAAAAAAAAAAAAAAAACAATGGTGGAAATAGTAGTGTATGTTTGGTAGGTGGTGGATGTAGCTTTTAGGGGGGGCGCTACCAGAATTGGTCATGCTGGTAGTGGTCCTATGAACTAAATCCTGGTTCTAGTTAACGGGCTGGTACCCGTGATTTGTCTCTCCCCCCTTTTGTCTTTTTCTTTATTTTATTTCTAGTGGAGTGTTGCCTCCAAAAAACTATTTCAGTGAAGTGAATTAGTGAAAATGATGTGGCAATACAAGATTGGTAGAAATCGGTGAAGTGAAATTTTTTCAGTGGAGTACCCCGTCCTCCCTAATAAAACTAGTAGGTAACCCGCGTGTTGCGGCGGAGTCGACAATACGCGATAGGAACATGATATGCATCAGACACAAGTATTTTGCATGTATTTTAACTGAGTCTGTTTTCGCCTTTCGAGGAGATAGCATGTCCTTCTTCACTCTCAATATTGCTAATGCAAAAAGAAGATCACCAAAGTGTACTTTAAATGCATTGCTAAAGGAGTTAGATTATATGATTGTAAACAAACACATAATATTAGCATGAATAATATTTCTTTTTGTAGTATTAAAAATATACATTTGGGTAAAAATATGTATATGTTATGAGGAATTTGAGCAAGCTATTCCCTTTTGAACCCATTTGGGTAAAACCGTAAAATACTACATGTAAATGTAATCTCTAAATATAACAATGTCAATAAATCAAATTAAAAAATATATAACATTCAAAACTCAAAGCATGTAGGTAGGTTTCCTTATTTTAGCCCTACACTATCATAAAGATAAAAAAATTATATTGCTTTCTGTTTAACTACCTAAAAATTGAGGAACTTTATAGATGATGAGAGAATCAAAAGCATCAACATCGCTAACATTTTGCTTGCTTTGTTTGCCATCACTTGGAGTTATGTTTCAAGTGCTAGAACAAACAACTCATACTAACATATTAAATCATAAGGTCAGGAGTAAAAGTAAGTTTATTGTACTGAAAGAAGATGTGAACTAAACCGGACTTCTGTATAGTAACCTACAAATTACGTGTGCTTCTCGTTAATTTACATATAATTGATCATAAGACATGCACATACAATAATTATTAAATAAGCATTTTTCAAGTGGGTTGGGAGTATAAACAAGGGTGTATCACAAAGGTAGATACAAAAATAATGAATGATAACTTGATTGTGAATTTTTTATAATTTAATGAAATGAAGTTACCCCATAGAAAGATATAATAATTTAATGTGGATACAAAAATAATGAAGGATAACTTGATTGTGAATTTTTGATAATTTAATGAAATAAAGTTACCACATGGTCATTTAGGGAAGAAAAGTGGTAAAATTTAGAAAATTGTAAACAACCTTTGGTATACCATCTTAACTTTGGACAATTTGGACATATTTGCCCATGCCTCCTTTATAATGTAGTATAAATGGATAAAATGACCAAACTGGGCATAATTAAAAGCTTGTAAGAAAGGATTTTATTTTATTTTTAATTTTTTTATAATAGAATTGGTATTTGTGTCATTTTACTCATTAAAATCTTGTAGCTAGTATGACTTTTTTCTTAAACGCTAGTACTACTAACTTTTCAATATAGAGCTTTTTCTCTCAACTTAAAAGATTCAAACTCTTTCAACCAAACAATGTTTTTTATTAAGTATGAGTTTTTTCTTAAAAGCTTAAAACTCCTAAAAGCTCTTAAAGGGTATGTTTGGCAAAACTAGCTCGTAGCTTGAAGCTTTTTAAATATATTTTGGTGTTTGGCAGAGTAGCTGGAGCTTTTAATAAAATGTATAAAATGACCAAAATGGGCATATTTAAAAACTTGTAAAGAAGGTTTTTATTTTATTTTTGAAATAGAATGGGTATTTGTGTTATTTACTAATTAAAATCTTGTAGCTAGTAGAGTTTTTTCTTAAACGATAGTACTAGTAGCCCGAATGAGCCGAGCCTTAACGAGCTTGATCCCGAGCCCGAGCCTACAATATGGCTCGTTTAGTTATCGAGCCTGAGCTCGAGCCCTAGAAACAAAGCTCGATTGGGCTCGCGAGCCTAAACGAGCCCAAACATTATTATAAGTTATTTATATATCTCTTATAATTTATAGCTCACATCTCCAAAGTCCAAGTCCTTATTTTATAGGCCCATTTAATAACACTCGCGAGCGCCGAGCTTTTGCAATCTCGAGCCGAGCTTTTGCGATCTCGAGCTGAGCTTTTGCGATCTCAAGTCGAGCCGAGCTCGAGCTCAAGATTGTAGGCTCGAACCGAGCCGAGCTCGAGCTCGAGCTTCATAAAACCATAACGAGCCGAGCGCGAGCCTAGTCAGGCTCGGGCTTGGCTTGGCTCGTTTACACCTCTAGCCAAAACATGGCGGGTTAGTCTCGACTGGGTGATACATGAGAAACGAGTCGTGGGTAGAGGTTTTTTTAGTTAAGTGAATAGAGTGTTTTTTATTTTTTGCCTGTTGGTTGCTATTTTTTTAAGATTTGTATCTAGTTTTTGTAACTGTTGTGGGATTGAAAGAGAACAGAGATAATGTAAAAGATGTATCTTTATTGATCAAACATTCTAAATACAAACATTCTAAATACAAATAATAAAGGTTGGTCCTATTTATACATAGTGAAAGGGTGTGTCCCCTTGACATAACCAACACAATGGTGATAGTTAACTGCCACAACTAATATCTAACTTAGGATATATAATTATACTTAGGATAATATAGAAATCAAGTAATTACATCTAACATTCTCCCCCCTAATTCTTGATTTCTTCTTCCATGCTTCTTTAGCTTTTTTCTTCATAGCTTGATTTGTATCACACGAATTCTCTTGCCTTTTTCTTTCCTCTAATTGTCTCACACAACTTGTTGATTGTTCTTGAATCACACGAGGATGATTAGCTAGCTTCGTACTTCTTTGTTTGTTTCACACAAACGAACTTTCACAATTTTCTTGGTTTAGATTGTTGCTTCACACAACTTTACTTTCACATCTTTCCTTGGATGATCCGAATCACACGTGTCTCTTTCTTTATTTTGTCCTTCACAGCTTTGATCGTATCACGCGATTCTTCTTTTCATGGTTGCCTCACATGTATCCATTTAACTCAATAACATTGCGGTTGGATAAAAATTTAAAGTAATCATATGTATATTGCACAATCATATGGTTTCCATATGCGACCCAACACATACATAGGAAATGTACAAAAAACATACAATATGTGCAAAGGAAAAACTAACATGTGTAATCGAAAGACATATTTGAAATTTTACCCTTATGAACTGTAGAACTGGAAACGTATATAAAATAAGCAAAAACACGTATTATATTTGACCTAACTTGTTTAAAAAAAATTACATCAAAACATAGATCAACTTAAAGTTATACCGACACATAAATAAAAATAGACAATGAAAAAATAGTTTTTTTTAGGTAAAGGAATGAAAGGAGTAAACTCGAAACTTTAGAAACTCGAGTGAGTTAAAAAGATATTTTATAAAGCTCTTAAACACAGTGGTAAATTAGTTTTTTAAAGAATAAATAAATTAGTGAAGGAAAAATTAATTGAATGCAAAAGTGTAAGGGTTAAAACTGTAATTTCTGAAGTGGGGGGGGGGGTTGTGTGGTGGGCGGAAAACGGAGGGGCCATTTTGGTAAATGTTATGGACTTTTGAGGGGGTTGTAAAGTGGAGTAATACATAGGGTTAAATTGCAATTTTTATAAGTAAAATGGCATCGACATTTACGACCCACAGTCGATGCGTAGCGGGCCTGTTGCATCAAAACGTAAAATAAATTGAATTTAGACAAATTAGTTTTTAAAAAAAGACATTGACGTCAGTAAAGCATTAAATTAAATAATATGTTAAAAGTGTTTTCTATATATGGTACAAGGGCAAATTTAGAACATTAAAAATTTGAGGGATTGAGGGAAACAAAGTGTAACGCCCCAAAAATCCGTTTTATTTAGTTACGCCATTAGGTGTGATTAACAAATATTAAACGGAGTTTCGATGATAAGAATGATGGCTATGTTCTAATATGGAAATAACCTATTGAATGTTAGTATCTATATAATGGGAAATAAACACTAGGAACTAACTTGGTTAGTTAAGTTTTGATAACAAAAGGCATTTAGATGAACTAGAGGGACTAGAATTGGACAAGGAGCAAAGGTTGGTCATTATGTGTAGATTGAGTATAGGATTGGAAACGTCATATTGGTCCTAGAGAATACATGAAGGAAGAGTAATATGACGGGTCAAGGTAAGTTGTGTATAGGAATTATACGCTTGTATGTATTGTAAGGTTATTAACCTTTTATTATGAGAATGGAAATGAAGATGCAGGTATGTAAGTATGAATGCATGGGACTTGGAGGTTCGGATCGAGGTATCACACCCGAACTTGCAAGAAGGCATTTGAACAGGATCACGGAGTATTGTTGGATGTTATTTCCGCATCGTGAGTAATTTACATGAAGTCACCTATTGAAATAACGAAACGGTTATGTGGTGATTGCAGGTTGTCTTGTCTACCTAATGAAGTAAGGAAATGATGGAGATCGAGCGAGAGAGAGGATTGTACGTGATCACGATCACATAACCTAATAAAGATGAGTCGCGTTGAATGTAATAAGAAGTATTAAAAGATGTAATACCAAAAATATCTCTTAGATGTGTTTTCCAAGCATTTGAGAATGTTCTGTAAGCAAGAAATTTCCTAGTCCGTATTTTCCACTGCATATTGTCTGTAAAACAGTTTAGGGTGTTACACAAAGCCAAAAGATAAAAATTGTAATGTGGTAGAAGTTTGGGTTGAAAAGGCAAGGAAATAAAAATGCAATTTGATCAAAGCAGGGATAAAAGGTGGAAAGGCCATCTACGTACATTGTCATTTAAGATTTTATAGAATTCTAAACCGATATTTGTATCTTGTTTTTGTGGTTTCATTGTTGTTTCCTACTAATTATCTCTATATTAAAGAAATGACAGTTGAACAGTGATTGACTGCTTACATACACTGCTCATGCGAGTATCAACCATTGAGCCACGTGTGGTAGGAACAATTTTTGTTTTCACTTCTGCATGACCTTTTTGTATTCTCCCTCTGTTGGTGTAACTTTAACATCTTGACTGGCGCAAAAATTGAACGGGAGTTACTGATCGATGAATAGCGAGTAACAAGCAGAATCGAATGACGGATAACGAATGGAAAAGTATATCTAGATGAAGACATGGCGACGTCGTATAACGGTGTACCACAACGGCTATGATCGGTGATGCTATCGGTCGCAGAGATGGTCGCCATTGTTGGCAAAAAGAGATGCAACAAAGTTGCCCATCATCGGGTTGTGGGTTCTGCAACAGAAGGGTGGCAATTGTTTTGATGGTTGACAACGTCCATACGACCATACGGCACCGAAAGAACTTATGGGCTGATTTAATGTGGTTTACGATGTCGCACCTATGGCAGTTCGACCGGGATCGATATTGGAATCCAAGAGTTGAGAGGTGTGTGAGTTCTACTGTTATCTACAAATCACACCTTATCGATTTTGTTTGATTTTTTTAATCCTCTTAAAATGGAAAAATAAAATTTATTTTACAAACATTTACATCACGGTGTTTTTTAATTGCGATTTACGTTTCGATATTTTCAGTCGAGCCGTCACCACAATGAGCTAAACATGTGAAGCGGCCTGTAACTATCAAACGTCCTACTAAACAGTCATGTGCAATGAACGCCCCCTCCAGTGAAGCGTGTGGCACCTAAAATGAAATGCGAGTAATACTAAATGTTTAAACGCAACAACAATCATGTAACTTTGCTGCAACCCCCGCGCTGCATCAACTCCTGACATAACTGTCAACCCGCAGTAATACGCGGGTAACTTATAACTATAGTTTACATAATTTAAAAGTTTTGTATGCATAAAGGTATTGTAGCTTATACTTAGTGAGATTAAAAAAAAATTATTTATAAGTTTTTTATGTATAAAGGTGTTGCACTTTATACTTGGTGAGGCTTTTTTTTTTTTTTGAAAAAAAGAAAATTAAGTGTGGGCCAAAAAGATGTACATTATAGTTTATTATTATCATCTTTATTTCTATTATTTTTCATTTTCATTTTATTACTCATATTTATTTAAATTTATAAAACACATTCATTTATGTTTATGAAAATTTATTTATTTCTATATACACAGTGCAATATGCGCGTGTGTAATTCAATGTTTTTACATTTATTTTTTGTCCATTTGACAGGTTCGTCGCAATCTGTGGGCCATAGATCGACTTAATCATTCTTTTCTATGTTTTACGTCTCGGTCTAATTTCTTCACATACACACGCCGCACCATGTGTGTGTGGTTCGGCAATTTTACGCCTACGCTCGATGTTAATTTTTTTTTATTTCTTTTGTTTTACGAGCTTTTTCAGTATTGATGGTCACTTATGATAGTGCAACATTGGTGTAACTAACACGGTTTTATCTCATATACTACATCGTAGAGGGCTTTATACTAGTTGAATTTATTTTTAGATTTTAATTCATATACTACAAACAAATACTAGGTATTTAAGTTGTGTTGGTTTGGTTGACCAATCAAAAAATATAGAGAAACCGGATAGAAGAAGATGACGTGGATACCTTTGAAGAATTAAGTAAAAAAATTCAGAAGGTACGAATAGATATTTAATTTAAGTGTTCACTACGGCCGAGAGCCACCAGTTGTGGAATAAATACTTTGCACTTTGCACTTTCTTCAAATGCATGGCTCATATAGCCGATGAAGTGACACGTGTCGCCTAATAAAGCTCCCCTATACAAACTCATGGCTCACAGCCATCCTTACGGAGTGACACGTGGCACGTCATAAGACACCAACCCCATGTTATATAATGTTCTCAACTTGCTCCCATTTCAACACCACCTTGCCCTTACCTCTTTACCTTAATAATAAAACTTTAACTTTGTTTGTGTTGTATATATATATATCGATTGATGGGGCGAGGAAAGGTTGAACTGAAGAGGATCGAAGACAAAGCAAGCCGTCAAGTGTCGTTCACGAAGAGGAGGAACGGGCTGATGAAGAAGGCTCACGAGCTATCTGTGCTGTGCGACGTTGATCTTGCGGTTTTCGTCTTCTCTGGGAAGAACAAGCTCTATGAGTTTTCCACCGGTAACAGGTACATAATTAAAGATATATCACCATCCAACACAAGGAAAATTAATCACAAACCTTTTTAATCATAAAAAACCGCAGACACCATCTAAATGTAACTTGTTTTGTTCATGGAATGAATTAAATTTATCACATAACAATAAGATAATAAGATATATACCATATATAAATCTGGAAGCAGGTGCTAAGATAGTTAAGGGTAGAGATAAGGTGTGCGTACATCTTACCCTCCTAGTACCCTAATAATACTGTATGTGATTTTATTATATGTTTTCTCGACAACACTCTCTTACGGCACAAAAGTGATTCTCAAAGGGATGACATATGTGATATTATATGGATCTGTGGACACTGGTAAATCTAAAATATATGATCATCAGCAAGTGTGAATATAATATAATATAACAAAACAACCTTAGCTTCCTTGATCCATATCTTTGTCGGCTAACGTTGTACAACCAGGTGCAGGATGTAGATCAAGGTTCAAATATATACATATAAAAATATATAAATATATTAACCCCAAATACTCTAAGTTCTAATTGCTAATTAAAGAAAGTGAGCAAGATATTATATGATCTTATCATCTTAAAAAGAAGTCTCAGAATCCACATCAGTACATGGCTGATCGATGCAACGGCAGTATATATATTTATGCACATGCATGCTAATATGTATGTGTGTGTATATTTTTTTTCAAAGTTTTAACTCTTATCGTCACCGTAGGATTCATCGAGGCGTGTCATCTTGTGGATTGAAGACTATAGAAAGTGTAAAAAACCTTGAACCTTATCTAAAAATGGTGAGACATGGTGGGTCTCTCCGGTGGCCACATCACATCTCTAATGATTAACGAATATGAAGGTGACATTTTCAAAAAAATTTCGTTTTTACTTTTTTACTTTTTTTTAACGGCTAACAAACGATGTCCCGACTATCGGGTACCTACCACTTGGTTATAAAAGCATCCCATACACCTCTGGGTGAAGACAACGTCTTAGGTTAGGTGTTCGTCTACAGGTAGCCCTAGGTAGCTAGGGCTACCAAGCCACCAGTTCTGGGAAAACCTGACCCCTACCCGCCAGAAAGCACGACGGTGGAAAATCAGTAAAACCCGATGAGATCAAGAAACGAACCTGGCACCTCAAGAAGGCTAGGCTCTACCCATCGTTTTTACTTTTTACTTTTAACGTACACTAATTTTACTGCGGCTTTTTTATTCCACTTTGGTTGTGACTGATTATGTGGGTAAAGTATATAAGAATATGATTTCCATGAAATAATTGTAAGTTTTATTATTTTTCTTACATAAGCTACTAATATTTCTTTTTCCTAAATCTAAAAGTTAATTAAGTTTTAATATTGTTTTATTGTTGTAAATTTACTTTTAAATGACAAACTATGATCAAAACAATTACAAAAAATAATATATTTACAGCTATATGTTATACTCAAATTATTAAATATATATTAAATAGTAATCAAGTTTGGGGAAAACAAATACAATAATCAAGTTTTAATCAAGTTTTATAAGGGTTTCATTCATCACTCGGTTTAACTTATTATCTAAAAAGTTATAATGAACAGTATTAAAACTTGCGTAATATTTCATAATTTTTCTTTTCCTAAAAGTTTGTGTATATCCTCTAAAAATATCTTGATGTCCCGAATATCTTGATGACCCACACCCACTAGAATATATATTAATTATATATCAAAAATCATTTTAAAGTTGATATGATCAATATGAGATATACAGTTATATATGATTTGTTAAATTCATAATATGTGCATGATAATTTGCATTTATATTTAATCTATTTGGTACAATAAGTATACAGATATGTGTGTATAGATATGTTTGTAGCTTTAGTACGTCACATATCTAGGATCATAAGATCGTTCCTCTTGAAGCCTTCAAAATATATACCCTCTTGTAGTTGATGCTAGTATATATATCCTTCCCACGTCATCTTCTTCCCTTGTTAGTAAGTTGAATAACATCAGTATATATGTGTGGAATATGAAACTTAATCATTGGTCAATGGTCATCTTTGATTAGAAATAAATCAAGCTGGTAAAAGCAGTTAGAATATATGTTTAAATATTGGAGGACAATCTATTATTTTCTATCTCCTGATTTCTAAATTATGATGTATGATCCCTTTCTATTTTCGAGAGAGATTGAATACGAATAAAAACCACTTAAAAAGAGATCGAATCCGACTCACTTGTGGTGGTGGTCTTGATGATGGGTGACAATGGGGCGAAAATGGTGACGGTCGAGACAACGATCATGGTTTGTGGTGGAGGGCCATCATTGATGATGGTAGTAATAGACGAGATGGTGGTGGTGGTGGTAGTGATGATTAGAATGTCACAGTGGGATGATACATATAAGGTTTTCTAAGAACATTCTTGAAAACAACTATACGGTAATGCTTTCTAAATGGAAGTTATAAAGTAGATGCGGATTTTTCCTTTTTTATGCTCCTAATTATATACAAAAATAAGTTAGACTATTTGAACACGTGTTTTGCTCATTTTTCATCTTACTAAAAACGATAGCACATGAACATGAGAGGTCAAATGTCTTATAGGATAATTTGTGATCTTCTCCCTTCACTCCCATTTCCTTAAGAGGCATAATACACATACTTTAATGAATACTAGGTTAGTGAAATTTTAGATTATTGCTTCACATGGTTATAGTTAACACGTGTCCTCATGGTTCTTCACTTGTGTACAAGACATGTACATAAGTATGTGTAGATGCTATCTAGAGTGCAATGTTGGTGGAGTGCATGCTAATCCCATTGAGCCGGTTCTCATCTACCGGATATATGTCAACATTCTTCTTTTTTTCACCGCCCCCATTCTATAAAACCAAGTTAGTTTTCTCTATTATATTTTTGTCATAGTACGTTGCACCATAGTTGTTAAAAGCCATCGCCTCTTGCGCCTAGGCTCATTTTTTAGGCGAGGCGATGCATTTGCGCCTTGAGTCGAGGAAATTGCGCTTTAATTCTCAAGGTGATGGTCAGGGGCGGATCTATAGTAATAGGAGGGGGTGCGGACGTTGCGGCTCAACTTCGCGCGCGTAGTGGAAAATTAGTGGAAAATTTGTTTTTTTTTTACGAAATTTGAAAAACGTTGCTACTAAAATGAAAAAATTGAAAAACGTTACTACTGAAAAATGTTTCTAGATCCACCACTGGTGATTGTTTAGGCGCAAATTTCAGCTAGATTCCCAAATTCCAAAGAGTTTCCAGCCAAATTTGTACTTTTATCTAAGGAAAACTATTTCTATACACTCATAAATCAATATTTTAAAATTTTGATACTAAGTAGATGAAAAATAGTATTATTTTAATATATTTTTACTTTATTTTATTTGTTCGATTTTTTTATCTCAAACCCTCACTTTTTTTCGCCTAGCGCCTAAGTCCCAGGCAAGGCCTATTCGCCTTGAGTGCGCCTGACGCCTTTAATAACTATGCGTTGCACACTTTTTGGCTTATAAACTCGATTTATCATGTCATATATTCAACTTTTTAAGTCTTCTAATCTTACTTTTAAATCAATTTTGCCCAAATTTTGAATCGATTATCTAACGTAATTATCGTATCAACACAAGAGGAAAAGACGATCTGGCATTATTATTTTTCTCATTTCTAGTGTCAGTATTTTATTTTTGATAATCTAACAAAATTAAGATGCAAAATGATTAAATGATACATAAATAAAGAAATGAACATGTAAATATAGTAGCTCTTTTTGTTTGCCTATGCATATAAGGGTGAACACGATATGTTTTCATGTGAAACTTTTGATTTTACACATAGTATGTGAAGGATCTGACACACATGAGGTGGTTGATGTGGGACACCTCACCAACCAAATCATTCACACTTAGATTGGTAGGTGAGCCCACTTTCTTTTCTCTTTATGCATGTCATTCTCGGAGTGTGTTTTTATGTTAAAGCTAAGGGTAAAATCACATCAAATTACTATGGTTCATGATACCCTGCCTCTAGCTCTAAAAGAAATGTGGTAGGCAATGTATGTCACCATTCATCTCAAATGTCCATTAAACTCTGTGTGTGGGGGGGTTTGGGGGGGGGGGGGGGGGGACCGAATATTACTACAGCTGAAATGATATCAGACTACTATGGTTCATGATGTGATACTTTGCCTCGGCTAGAAAAGAGTTGTGGTAGGCAAAGGTATGTCACTGGTCATCTCACACGTCGATTGTGACGTGTTTTCATTACCCCCACCATTTACGTTTAATTCCCAGTCTCACTTTACTTGATACATGATCTTCTTGTTGTTGCATTCTCACATTGTGGTTTGTCTCTATCAATATAGTTGATTACTCTTTAGCTATAGGATTATTATACTTAATGAGGGCATAGAGCATGACTAGTGTCCACATTAGAGATACCTTTCCAATTGGCATCGTTTGCCACCACTAGCTAGTTATACGATACGCATCAACCGAGAGTAACTAATCTTTTATATGTTGATGGCCCTCATATCATATTTTTTTCGTTTAGTTTGTTGGTGGCCAGTAAACTACAACATTCTACCCAAAAAGATTTTTTACATGAATGAGATGTTTATATTGTTATGCCTTGTAGTATAGGTATTCATACTCTTTTATACTTATCGGAAACACAACCAAGCAAATTCCTTGAGGTGCTAGTCGAATAGGGCCGAACAAGGAAACCAAAACAGGCAGGTATACAATTCAAAGATGACGGGTGACTAAGATTAAGCTTATAATTAAGGACGGAAATGAAACAATCTAGTCGTGTTTTAAATGATGTACACATTTGGTTCTCGTGGCAAGTTTTCTTGGTAAACCGATTCGAAAGTGAGGCGAGCCTAATGACACACCAGGGTGTTAGTCCATGATCTCCCATCACAAGCCTACAGGGGAACTTATAAGAACGTAGTCCATATTAATTGGTACCTTGAGGACAATTATAACTGGAGCAGGGTCATGATCCATTAATGTAGTCTTTTCTTTTTTCTTTTTTTTTTTGGTAAATAGTATGCATATATAAAATTTATATTATCCCCCTAAAATTAAAATAAAGTTTGTACCTGATAAAAAGCGACCTAAAAGTATATTGATAAAAAAACGAACTAAAAGTATATTGAATGTGCTCTCATGGTTTTTTTTTTTATGAAACAACTTTGGATTCTCAAATTACTACTAAATGCTTGTTTTAGACCTAATGTAGTGGGCAGGGAATTCACGCCCCTCTCTACATTTGATTGGCCATTACAAAACCCAAGACCATCACTTCAAAATCGAGCGCGAAAAAAAAAACGCCCCTGCCCATTTTTGACCCATAACGCCCCAAGGGCGGTGTGCGGGCCGTTATGGGGAGCTAATTGATCAAATCACGCCCAATTCTGCGCACCATTATACATGATCTTAGTGTCGTGTTGGACAAAATAATTTCTAATTCTTGCTTTCACAAACTTGTCATGCAGCATGCCCGAGATCCTTCGTCGCTACGAGGACCACAAGCATGCAGATGAAGCAGTCCGTAAAAGTGTTCGTGAGGTATGCGAATCAGGCTTTCGCTAAAATAATAATTGAACGTCTTGTACTCGATTAATATTCATGACTAATCATTTGTACACCTGATCAGTTGATTTGAAACCATAATAACACTACCCATATATTTATAGAGTACTTATGCATGTCATTATGGTATACATTACTAGATTCTTATGAATGAAAAGTGTATGTGACACAGGACGAAGTTGCAATCCGTCACATATCATGCGAGGCTGAATTACAAAACAAGAGAAGGATATTCTAATAAAATTTATATATTATTAAATGCCTACCCTATTACATAAAGTTCCTTTATACATGAGAAATTTAGCATTTGTTATCTAACCAAGAAATTAAGTGAGACAATTAATTAAAAATTGATCTGTTGGTGAAAACTCGCAATTTTATTAAATAAAAATTAAGAGAAAAATCTTAAAATCAGTTTGAGATTTGTTGACGTTTTTAGCATCTAACACACTTACCAACCCGTATATATGATTCTTTAATTGAGTCGTTTGTTGCTTATCACTGGGGAACTTATGACAGGAACTCATGTCACAGTATAGGGATGTACGAACCGCTGATGAATTAACACATATGATCCAAGGGTAACCGTACTTGATCTACTTATTTTACTTTGTTCAATTAATATGGAGGCTCGGGTGGGGATCATGCAAGGCCCAAAATTTTGAGGGGCCCAAAAGTTTATTCTGTCCTAGTTTTACATATATTGGTCAATGAATTTTCTCCCCCTTTCTTGATTGCTCACTTCTCCTCCCTTTGTAGAGTTTCAATTTTTAAAAATTGCATACACATGTATCTATATCTATTTGGTCTTCTAAGTAATCCGGTTGTTTAAAGGATATGACTCGTTTAGATTTTGTGCCGAGCTCGAGCTAGTGAATTATGTATATATAAGTTATATCAAGTGTCATTTTTACTAGTCACACGTGACATCCAAAATCTTGAGGAAAACATGTTAATTTGATAGACGAACTTGCTATTTAAACGGTCATTGGTTACATGTATGTTTTGTAGGCACCTCAATGAGCGCAAGGTTCAACAGGCAAATCTCACCGAGCTCTGTCAGTTAGAGGAACAAACCGACACCATTCTCCAACAAGTCAGAACCGCCAAAGTGAGCTTACCATTTCGCAAAGTTGGTCGATTAAAGTTTTATAAGTTGATTTACTAATGGCTTTTACATGTTTTTCAGACACAATTGATGTTGGGAGTTGTAAAAACCTGCAAGACGAGGTAAATTATACACGTATTGAAGTATATTTAAGTTTCTAAGTCCTAGATGATTAGATTAACGTCGTCTTGGCAGTTGGCACACGGACGTGACTAACAACTTTGTGAATCGAATGTTTGAGCAGCAAAAGCAATTGAGACAAGAGAAGCAGTTGATGGAAAGAGATTTAACAAATAAGTTGCCGATTATGGATCTTAACAACTAAATACTGGTTTGAGGTGTTGCTATATATCTTTATGACGCGTTTCTCTAGCTCTCGTGATATGGTCACATATCATGACAGCAACAAGGCTGAATAAAAGGTAATGTTGACGGTTAATGCATCCTCTATTTTGTAATGGTTTTATGTTTTCTGGATCCTTTATTTCGATCGAACAAGTAAGTTAAAAATGTTGTTCTATGTATAATAATGTTGCTATCTCCAATATATGGTCTTATGTCATGTAATATGTCTTCTCGCAATGGGATATTTGCCCTTTTATTGGTCATTTTAAAATATGAACAAAGGTATATTACAAACACCTTGAAGAGATATACTACTAAACCCAGTCATCCGGGCTGAATTTAACCCACGGTTCTTTGCTTATATGGCAAGTTGTGTGGAGTGCATGTTTACGTGACCACCAATTAAATTAAAGATGGCAACATTAATACGTCTATAACCGTGACAGTGACGAGCCAACGACTAACAGTACATGTTACCTCACACAAATCAGATCATTCACTTTATGATAAATCTCTCTTATGTCTTATGTACTTATTTTTAGTGACATTTTGATAATTGTTCTCACGCTGAAGGGGGTCAAATATATATTTCATTTCATTTCTTGATAAGAACTTTCAGTATTTAAGCAACTCTTTCTACTACGTTCTTAAGCCCAAGGTATGTATATTTTAACTTTTCTTAATAAAAACTTTTGGATATTTGAGCAACTATTTCTACTGTGTTCTTAAGCCAAGGTACGTATATTTTAATTTTTCTCAATACAAACTTTTTGGTATTTGAGCAATTGTTAATAAAGATTTTTTAGTATTCGAGCAACTGTTTCTAATGTGTTCCTTAGCCAAGGTACGTATATTTTAAACTTTTTTGATAAAAACTTTTGGTATTTGAGCAAGCACCCATTATGTCTTTGGAAATTCCGATATATGATATTCTAATTCCAATATGGTATTTAGTTTTCAGATATTATATTTTCATTCTATATGATGAATTGATGAGTTGATGATGCCACTCGATAAGTTTACAACCATCACAAATTGATATTGAGTCTCAGTTTGACGTACTATGACATGCGTTCATCCTCATCACATTGATTTCACACAACTTGAGATGTTCTACCTGCAACAACATATTTGGATTTTCAATGTACGTGATGAATTGAGAGTAGATATTTTTTCACGCGGCTGGCATATATAACTATTGTAGCGCGTATAAGGTACATCTCTTTTTTTTCCCCCTACTTTTATCATTGTTATAAGTTCGGTAGTTGAACTGCCCAAGGCATTATAGCCTAGTGACATCTCACATCGTGGTGGTGAGATAAGACTTAGGGGCCATAAGGTCCTGGGTTCAAATCTCACAAAAGGGGGTTTTTATCATAATTATGATTTCCTCCTGAATTGGTGACTTGGTAGTGGAATATGATCGCGTGCCAACATTGGTGGAACGATGATACTCCAGTGTTCCGTGAGTGATTCCAATTTGTTGGCCGTTCAAAAAAGAAAAGTTAGGTAGTTGAACTACCTTTAGACGTATTAGGTAACATAAATTCTATTAATTAACCTTTTGTATTAACGTTGCTAGACCAGGTTTGTTAGAAAACAAAAATAAAAATTATAAATTTTCATATAACTCGATCTAGTTTCACCTTATCCATTCTATCCTCCCATATTTTTTAAAACTAATCTCATACCCTAACACCCATTTAAGATTTACCCATCACATTTACGTTGCGGTTCAATTACCATCTTCATGTTCAGGTTCGATTGTCATCTCTATAATATTTGGCATTTAATTTTAACTTATGTTAATGTGAATTTGATAGACAGCCCCACATAAAAAGAGAGAGATATCTTAAAAAAAGGATAAAAAAAAAAAAATATAAAGTATACAACCCCCAAACTACTAAAAGGCCATGTCGACGTGTCATATTGCAGACCAAATCATCTCCTCAACTTATTAACGCGTCCACGTCACCAAGTATCATTGAATACCCGCTTTTTTGATCCACCAGCAACCGACGAATAATCCGTTATAAAACCCACGTCTTTTGATCCAATACCTTTGTGATCTAACAAATATTAATAGGTATAATAATGGTGGCGAATGATCCAAACAACGATAAGAAATCAACGGTTGTGATTAATAAACTCAAGTTCACCTACCCTGGGATCGACGGTCATCCGCCTCCTGGTTCAGTTCCCCTGATTGAAGATTTTTCACTCACTCTTAATGCTGGTGATCGTTGCCTTCTTGTTGGATCTAATGGCGCTGGTTAGTTAGTTAATTTGTTTTTTATTTAATTAGTTTTTAGTTTTTTACGGACCTAGTACCATTCGAAGGTACGAACTTGTCTTGACGTTCTGTGACGGAACTTAAACATTTAAATAGTCTTAAATATTAAAAAGTAAAATTACTTTCTTACACAAAAAAATGGAGATAATATTTTCCAAAAAGTTAATGGGCTAAGCTATACACGTGTAGAGATAGAGGGGGGGGGGGGGGGGGGGGGGGGGGGGGGGGGGGGGGGGGGGGGGGGGGGGGGGGGGGGAAACTGAGTTAATGGGCTAAGCTATACACGTGTAGAGATATAAGGGGGGGGGGGGGGTGGTAATGTCTAGAAATTTAAGTCAGTAAAAAAGTCACTCGATATGGCTTGGTTTGAGAACTGAGTTAATGGGCTAAGCTATACACGTGTAGAGATAAAAGAATGGGGGGGGGGGTGGGTAATGTCTAGAAAATTTAACTCGCTAAAAGGTCACTCGATATGGCTTGGTTTGAAACTGAGCCTAGTTCAGCTTGG